>PVJX010007870.1:0-68601 GCA_004027295.1 Dolichotis patagonum | reverse complement strand
TGGAGTGAAGTATTCCAAGCCCTGAAAGAAAATAACCTCCAACCCATATTGATGTACCCTGCAAAACTATCCCTCAATATTAATGGAGAAACAAGATGCTTCCATGACAAAGAGGAACTGCACAAGTTCGTGACCACCAATTCAACCCTACATTCTACATACAACTGAAGGACATTCTAGAGAGAGAGAGAGAAAAAAACCCCAGGGTTTCAGGAACAGTGGCAGAGAGGCCTCAGTGAATGGAGCAGACAGTGGAATGAAGGGGAAAAGTAGACAATCAATGGCAGAAAAATAGCATAGCAGAGATGAGGCAGAGAAGGTTGGCTATAATCTCTTAACATAGATGGCCTTGATACACTAACAAAAAGAAACACAGGCAGAGTAGATAAGGAGATAGGGTCCATCGAAATGCTCTGTATAAGAAATATAATGAACCTGAAAGAGGGTTTATGGACTGAAAGTCAAAGATGAGAAAATAATGCTCTATGTGACAGGGAACCAGAGAGAAATAGGGGCACCTTGTCCAGCAGCTGCAGACAGGTTGGAAAGACATGACAGCTTTGTGCAGTGGAGAACTACTCAGCTGTAAGGAAGGAAAACCTTGAGGCTTTTGCTGGCAAAGAAATACAACTTAAGATCAAGCTCAGGGTTAAAAAGATTCTGAACCACTTAGGTAAATAGCAGGTTGCCTCTCTAATCTCAAAACTAAAGGAGTTAGTGGGACCCAAAATGTACAATGCACCCTGTGAAAGTGAAAGGGGAGGAATTGTCTAAAAAAGGAAGGCAGAGGACATTGTTAATAGTGTATCAGGATTTAAAATCCACATTGTTCTTATCGCTCTGTTTAGTTTGGTTATATTCTGTTCCAGTCTACTTGTACTAGACTTGAGGGCACAGACAGCTATTCCAAAAATATCAGGATATACTACAGTAACCATCCTTAATTTCCTATTAACTTAATCTGAAGCCTTGTATTAATTACACTGTCTTATTATGACTGCTATTATTTGAATCTGGTTTGTTAGATCACTGTTTTGTTTTGACTGATTTTATTCAAATCTGTTATGTTTAATAGTATCAAGTCTAAGAGTATAGGCAACTACTCTGAAGACAATAAGATTCACTAGGATACCCACTCTGGTTTGGCTGTTATCTGCTTTTGAAGTCCTATAATGTACCCAATGTTTTGTTCTTATTGATATTGTTCTGTTCTGTACTGCTATGTTTAATTTTACTATGCCTGATGATA
This sequence comes from Dolichotis patagonum, assembly GCA_004027295.1. Taxonomy (NCBI): domain Eukaryota; kingdom Metazoa; phylum Chordata; class Mammalia; order Rodentia; family Caviidae; genus Dolichotis; species Dolichotis patagonum. The sequence continues at coordinate 67,352 of PVJX010007870.1, read as the reverse complement.
CAGACAATTGTATTGAAGATAACAAGAGACATCATAGTAATCATTGTAGGTCAACTTGTATTGTGGTTTTAATCATGTGCTATGTCCATCCTTTTGTTTTGAATGACCCCATCTTGTGTCCTTTCTCATTTGTTTTTGTTCTTTTCAAAGTAAAATTAAAAAAAAAAAAAAACAAGTAAAGTAAGGACTAGAGTTCCTTCGAAAAGGACCACAGCCATTCTCAGTAAAAACAAGGTCCTGAGCTCCTCTGATGATGATAACAGCCAAATTTATAAAAAGAAAAAGGCTCAACAAGCTCTTCCAGGAGAACCAACACCACCGCTTCTTCTTCTCCAGGTCTCCTCTTTGGGCTGTTGGCAACAATCCCCAGGTGGGCCCTCCACCCCCAGCACTGCACCGATTCAGTTCAGCTGGGGATTACCAGTTGCCCACCAGTCATCAATCCACCAAAATCTGTTTCTTAAAATTCTGCTTCCCCTCAGTATCGTCACCAAGCTTCCCACACATGCGCCCTCGGGTTCACCCGCAAACCCTATCTCAGCCAGCTGGTGCTTAGTGAAAGGGAAGAAAGGCCTGCAGGGTGATACAGTGACACCTGCGTGTTGCACATGGTGGCTGTGTGTCCTAGAGATGGAGCCTCCTACTACCGGGGTTGGTACCAGTCAGTGGTGAGAGAATATCCTAGGACTAACCTAGCCAGTTCCTGTTCTACACGTAACACTTCTAAAGCCTCCACTGGGTGAATACACACAGATGCATGCTGTGCTCCCCACTACGACAGCAGGTGAGAACCCCAGAAGCTAAAATGGGCAATGCTGGATTGCGTCATAGATTCTTGTCTCTGACTTTTGGTGAAATAGAACAAAAGATTTGCCAGATGTCACAAACTACACTCACGATCAGAAATAGCAGTGTAGGAGTTATAAGCTCTCTGCATCTAAACTCTTCCCCCAGGACAGATTTTAAAATTTTAGCTGAATTAGCTAAATACATAAGCCCAGGGATTCAGTGGTGATGACTCACTCTCCACCTTCCTGGGTATGGAAGTCAAAACGTGTGCAAAGGGAACAGCTCTGTAGGCTAGAGCCAGTTTGGCGCTTTTGGCAACTTCTGAGGCCCCAGAGTGCTTCAGGTCACAGCCACGGTTCGTGTCACATTGGGAGCTCCTGGGTGCTCCTGTGGCCTGCAGCGTTAGAAGTGGTTAAGGTCTCATCCCATGCTGCCAGCTGCATGTGCCCTGCACAGAACACCATGCCAGGTCACCGGCACCTGGTCTTCCCTTTCTGTGGCTCCAAAAGTTTCATTTACATCCATCAAATGGACATAATTCAGTCTACCTTTCCTCCTTTACCATGTTACCCTAAAAAGCTATCAAGGTAGCGCCTAGAAAAGAACCTCACAAGCTGGAAGAATCCTTGGGCAACTGAGAAATGATTCGTTTTCAAGCATGACACTTTCGCCTCTGCCAGCCCTGGTCCCCAGAGATGTGACAGCTGCTAGCTGTTGTCTCCTCGATGTGTAGAAGGTTCTGACAGTGACAGAGCAGTGCAGGGGCACCACTGAGAGCTAATTCCACAGGACTGAGCCTCCAGGAAAGATTGGGGTAAATTGGTCAAGCATGGTGGTACATGCCTGTAATCCTAGCATTTGGGAAGCTGAGGCAGGATGATTACTGTGAGTTCAAAGCCAACCTGAACCCCACAGTGAAATACTGTCTCACAAAATTTTTAAAAAATGGTACATTTGCCGAGCCTTTGGAAACTATGCAGGTCAAACCCAGGCACTGAAAATCTGCAGGAGTGTTGACTCAGCTACCTTCATTCACTTGGAAATGAGAGTAACTGCAGTCCAACTTCCTTGCCTCCAAAGGAAGCTGACATTCTGCCTGATTTCCGCAAGGCTTCCTCTGACATTGTCTCTCTCCTGAAAGTGAGCTGGAAGTACAAAGCCAGGAAATTCACTGAATCCAAATCGAGCAGCACGGAAGCCACCAAAGAACCAGCCCCAGACTGCAGCTCTGAATTGTCTCTAACCCCTCAGGCTATTCATGACCCTCTCTAACGTTCCATGTTTTGCTCCCAGTACTTGTCTTGGGTCTATAGAAGCAGACCCTGAAACAAGCATTTGGGGAGGAGTGGTTTATGAGGGAGGTGCTCCCAGGCCCCAGGGTCCGTGTGTGTGTGTGTGTGTGTGTGTGTGGTCAAGTGAGTCATTGACCTCATACAAAGCCTTGGCCCCAGTCAGTTGCCCTGGGGGAACTTGGAGTTTTAGGTTGGCCCTTACAGCTTGTCCACTGCAGGTCTAGGGGCTGGACTTTCAAAGGCCTGAGCTAGTCCGCCTTAGGAAAGGCCAGCTGGAGCTTTGCAAACCCTCCTGAACTTCCAGCGGGAGCAGGCCCAATAGCCCTCAGACAGTCCTCGAGAGGCCTTAGGAGGAAAAGAACCCTGAAGCGAAGGGAAAAGTGCATGGAATTAGAACCTAAGAATCAAAGGAGATCTGGACAGAGCCCCAACAAAATCTGCTACTCACTCCATTGTGCTTACTGTGTGCTCAAAAAACACTCCCCACAGTCCCCTCTGACGGCCTGATTTTCAGGTTGAAATGGAGTCAAGTCAGTCCCTTCCCCATCTGCCTAGGCGGCACCAGGTGCTTTATTCCTGAGTGCTGTCCAAGCTCTGGATCATAGTAATCTAGACCCTCTGCCCAACCTTACCAGGAGCATCTCAGCCCTCTGGCTAGCTGGGTCTTCAGCTTGTTGGTAACTAAAATAATCATTATCACGGCACGACGAACACTTCTGAGTACTCGTTGCTGTATTATCTGTCTGAGATCACTTCATCCTCATGATAAGCCCTGCATATTGGAAAAATTGCCATCCTTGTTTCACCCACCTTGTTTCATTTGCGATTGAAAAATATAGCCAAATTTATCTTTTTATATCAGGCCGTGGTCACCATCCCTAGGGATGTTCTAATGTAATGTCGTCTAATGAAAAATTAGAAACTGTTTAGAAAACACAAGACATGTGGCTGTTACGAGCAGCAGCACGTGGGGAGTGTGAGAGGTAGACAGGTTTAACTTTCTTCAGTAAGAGAGCATTCATAGACAAGAAACGGGGAGAGACGTGCTGTGTGAAATTCTTCAAGAGTTTGTGCTGGAAAATGGGAAGGAAACGAGATACAGACTGGCATCCCGTTGCATAGCGCGCGGGACAGGAAGGGAGGTAAGAGGACATAGACAGCTCTCGCCCACTGCTCTGCGGTCCATTCCTCTGAAGGGAGAAGTGTTAACTTTCCAGCAAGACAATCTGAAGACACCAGGATGCTGCTCTGAAAATCTTGTCACATCTCTCCAGTGGAATCAAAGGTCAGGCTCCTGACCCTGCCTGACAAGGGTCCCTCAGGAACTGGCCCTGCCACCCTCTCTCTCCAGTCCCCTCTCACCAGCACCCTGGTCTTATCTGGCATACACAGCTGCTTTGGTATGAGAAGAGAGAGCCTCCATCTCCCCTTCAGAGCTCTGCACCTGTTTTCTGGAATGTTCCCCACCCGCTGCTTACCTGGTTCATCCCTACCCATCCTTCACGGCTTAGCAAGATGTCTTGGAAGACATCCTTGATCACCAAAAGTCGTGCTAGGCATCTTACCTGTATGCTTTCCTACCTCCAGGTTAAAATCAGCCCTTGGTCTCCTAGTTCATATGTCTTTAGGACTCCTCACTCATGGAAAAACCACAGGTTTCCACGTCCTTTATATAAAATGGTGTAGGATCACACGTATAACTACATAATTTCCCCATATACTTTAAATCATCCTTATATTTATTATGCATAATATCTGAAATAATGTGAATGTTATATATAGATAGTGGTTTTGCTGTATTATGGAGAGAATAATGACAAGGAAAAGTCTGTGTGTGCTCAGTACAGGCATAGGTATTTTTGTGCATGTGTTTCAGAAAATTATATATATTTTAATTTGAAAAACAAAACAAAAAAATAGAAATTAAAAAATATTTTTGACCTGTAGTTGGTTGCGAAGTCTGTCATGTTCAATGCAGACTGATTTTTTTTTATCAGTTTGGTTGAGTTCACAGATGCCTTCAGAGGACTGACTGTATTTACCATCCTGTCGCACGTATCTCACTGCCTTTCACATTTTATTTTAGCTTAAGGGAATATGATAAAAAGAGTTATTAATGACATTGACCTGGGAAGCAGCTCTATCAAACACTTTGTGGTTGTTCTATGTCATTTTTTTTATCATCCCTCTGAAAAACTTAGGAATACAGTCATCAAATTTGTACGTATTATTCAATTATATGAGGTTGCCAAAATTCTAGCTATGGAGGAAAAATAGAAAATGCTCTTGCAAGATTAGGATGTGATTTCATCAACAAAGCTGAAATGTAATATGGCAAATACCGGGTCATCCTCCAAGAACACAAATCTTGTGACACAAATACAGGATGGCTAAGCAGAAATATAGTGGAAAAACACTTAGGGTGCATAACTAACCGTGAGATAAATGTGAGTCAGCAATGAAGAGCCATTACAGAAAGAAAATGCAGGGCAAATGCTTATTTCCCAGCTGTATTAAATGAGGTTTGATGTATCTGTCTGGGAAGGGAATTTTACCTCCACCGTGGCCTGAGCATCTACTCTCAGACACCAAGTCGTAAACTAATGAAATATATTTGGGGGATATATTGAAGAGAATGAGGTAATTTAGCATGGGCTGGAGAAGGAAATTACAGTTTCTGAGAATCAAACAAGGCTGTTCCATTACATATCTAAGCCACATTCCAATTAACAACACGCGGTATTAATGTGCATTGTCTCATTCAAGTTTTACAGCGTATTCACAGGTTAAATATTACCACCACCACTTTACAGGTTCTTGATTTTAATGAGAGTTGGATTGTTCTTTTATGTTCAGAAAAGGCCAAACTAGCTTAAGTTTCTGGTTGACAAATCCCTTCTCTCCCAAAGACATTCTTTTGGGGGGGGGAGGGAATATTGCTTACAGAGAGAGAAAAGAAGTCCTTATCAAATCTCAGGCCCTAGTTGCTATATGCTATGGTAATTGTTAAGTGATCGAAACAAATGGGTGCATAAAACGCAGGCCGTGATGAAATGTTTAGATGACTTACTGCTGAAGGCTATAAAACCTTTCTCCTTCAGCAGGAAATTGGCAGTCGTGTGCCGTGCCTGGTTTAGATGAATGAGCACCACTGTTTTGATTCTCACATCTTTATGAGTAAAGTATCTGTGGAGACCACACGTAAAACTTCAAATGTTTATTTATTTATAAATTCCTTGATTATGTACTGGTCACCATTACACAACATTTACAAAAGAGTCATTTGAGAGAATACTATAAAGCCTCAATGAATCTGATTTCATGTATTTTCTTCTTCCCTTACCCAATGCAAGGATTGGCCAACTCATCTCGCCTGAGAAGTATTGGTTCAGGCATCTCCTAGTTAGAGATATCAGGGCTGGAGGAGGCAAAGCACTCACTTGGGCCTGGTTCGTCAGCTTTCCAAGCAGAGGGAGTTCCAAAGCCAGGGCTTCCCGGGTCAGGCTGGCTAATAAGATCTGGAAGACTGGGAAGGCACAAGCATCCCTCATCTCGAGGGCTGCCAGGAGACCTGGGCCATGCAGGTGGCTCTCTGTGCAATCAGGCTGCTGTCCAAAGCCACCTCCCCAGCGATGCCCTGTGAAGGGGAGCAGGCGTGGCACCCCGTGGGTGGGTGCAAACACTATGAGCTGTGGCATCGCGGAGTGGGAGTCCTCCGGTGTGTGGTGGCCACTGCTTCTCCAGCTCAGCAGTGCTCTTCTTGGTAAAGGTGACCGGGAGAGGATGGGCCTGTCTGCGTGTGGACCTTCTGAATGAGCAGTGTCATCAGCAACCCAGACACTTGCAGAAACTGGGTCAGTTCAATAAAACCCTACGTCCACCCCCACAACAAGATGTAGGCTTTCAGTGTCTTCCTTTGACAGAAACAAGAAAGATGAACCCAAGAGAGGGTAAGGAAACAAAGGTCAGTTTATCTCTGTCTTGGACAGATCCATTTACAGCAAATGCTGCTCTGAGGGCAAGCTAGACCCTACCCAGAAAGATGTACTTACTAAGCAAGAACCTATGTACATACATAATCAAGCGATATGTAACCAAGTAAATAGATCAATGAGCTGGTCACACCCATCTGTATTCCAACAGCTTTTGTCTGACCACATGAAAATTCTAGTGCTGTCTCTATCAACCATGTGCTTCATCAATTACTTTTCTTCTCCGAGCCACCCTGTGTCCCATCTGTAAAATGGATCAACAATACTGTCCTGGGCTGTGTTACAACATTTTGCTTACTGATGGACTATGTATAGGACAGTGTCCTGTAAAATTATAATGGCACTGAAACATTTCTGTTCTGAAGTTACATCTGAGCATCATAGTAGCATAGGGTGGCGCATTACTTATGTGTTTGCTGTGTAAATCAGCCCACTGCACTGGCAGTTGTAAAACGTGTAACCCATACAATTGTGTATAGCACGTGGTGTGAGACAGTGATAATGAAAGACTTATTGGTTTATGTAGTAACTGCATTATTTGTATAATGCAGTTATACTTATATTATACTCATATTTTTAAAGCATTTATGGTAAAAATATTATTCATATTGCACTAGCAGCAGCCTCGCGCAGCTCCTGTCTGTCCTCTTACTTATGGGCATCATTTTCTCTTATACTTGATTTGATCTCATGGTGCTTCATAAACCACAGTGCTGGGGGCCATTGATGATAAGTGTAAATATGCCGGGGGTGTTGAAAGTGTGAAGAATGTTTAAATCTGAAGGTGTGTATCACAGTGAAAGGCACCTTGCCACTCACCACCCTCAGCCCCTCTTCCTCTCTTTATACACACTCATCCCATTGCCCTTTTCATTTTCTGGACAGTTCCGGAGTCCTCTTTCTTGAGTGTCTTTAGTTGTTCCACGGTGGAGGCCCCCATGTCCTGAATCTCAGATCGTTGATGTTTCACGGTTGTTTTGACTTCAGCAAAGAGGCAGAAGTCACCAGGTGCCAGATTCGGTGAATAAAGGGGGTGGGGACACAGCACAACAGTTTGCACACTCCTGTCTGTCCACAGAACTGCAGCAGCAGTCACTGGGTTTTGATACAACTTCATGAAAACACCAAAGAGGACTTCCAGAAGTGCTTCAGAATGTGGCAAGGACTGAGCCAGTCATCATAAGGCATGCCTGTCCCAGCATTCAGGAGGCTGAGGCAGGAGGGTCACCACAAGGTACAGGCCTGTCTGGATTACACAGGGAGACCCTGTCTCAAAAAGCAAAAAAAAAAAAAAAACAAACAAAAATAAATTGTAGTAAGAACTAGGGGATAAATGTGCCCAAAATGAGGGGATTCACTGCAGTGTGTTTTTTACTGTAATGTTCTTTAAATTTATCCATTCACTGTATATTTTGATTGTCCTGTTAATATGTAATATATAACATTCACATATATATGCACATGCACATGCTCACATAAAACCATATAACCCGTGTGTACAGTAAATGAAATCATGCAAGTTTGGGTTAGTACGCTCTCTGATGTTCAAATACTAATACAACTGCCTAAGGTCACATTTCTTATAGCACACACACCTGTCACTGGCAATGGGCGGCTCTGCACACCTTGCAGAGGCAGTGTGACAATGTGTGTTATAGTACGTGATTAGCATCTAGCTTAGTGCTGAGTCTACGCTCAACCAGTGACACGCCCTCCTCTCTCTATCTGTCTGTTTTCAGACTTTTACCTTTGAGATCACTGTAGCTTCACATGACGCTGTAAGACATACTATCAACGCCAGGCCCAATGGCCTGTGCCTGTAGTCTCAACCTTTGAGAGGCTGGGATGAGAATGTGCCTCAAATCCAGGAGTCCAAGAGCAGCCAGTAAAACCTCACCCCTCAATGCCCCAAAGGAAAAAAATAATGCAAGGAAACTATTTCTGTACATTGCACCCAATCTAACTAAAATATGGTTCAGTATCACAGTGAGGAGTTCAGCAGTAGTGACACAGTAGAGAGACAGCGTGATTCCATCGCCCTGAGGTGTTGTCCTGTAGCCCACAACCAGCCATCCACCCCTCCCTGACCCCTGACATCCACCAGCCACCCCACACGCATGTCTATAATTGTTTCATTTATTCAAAGCAGAATCAAACAGATAACCTTTTCTGCTAGAAAAGCTGCCTAGTTATCATTCACAGGTTGCATCTATGAAGAACACACTCCTTGTTCATGGCTGAGCAGTGTTACGCACCACCCCATCTTCCGAGCCTAGCGCCATACCCCCGGGTCACTTGCCACCAGCTACCATTTGGGTTAGCCATTTCCCTGCTGAAAAACATCGTGTTGGGCCATGATGAATAAAAGTATTACAAGACAAAATGATCATAAACATCTGTATACAGTTTTGGGGTGTGGGCACATGAACATAAGATTCCACTGCTCTGAGATAAAAGCCCAAGAATGCAGTTGCTCCACTGCATGGTACATGCGTGCTTGTTCTTTTCAAGCAAAACTGCCAAACTGTTTTCCCGAGGAGCTTTACTCTCCCACGTTCTCATTAGCTGTGTATCTGGTCCTGTCGTGCTGCATGCAAAATGTCATTTGGTGGTATCGCTGCACTTTTAGTTTTAGTTGTTCTGATTACCATGCGATGATGTCGTGTTATAGCTTTGTTGTTATTGTCGTTGTTTTTAATTTTGGGGGTTTGGGGATTAATTAATTAATTAATTTCTATTCTGGAGAGTCAACCTAGGGCTTTCTGATTCAACCTAGCTCTTTAAATAATTAATTAATTGATTTTAATTTGGGGACCCAGTCCTGCTAAGTCACTAAGTCGCCCAGGCTGGCCTTGAGGTTGAGATTCTCCTGCCTCAGCTTCTCGGAGTGCTGGGATTCTAGGCGTGCACTGTCACACCTGGCTCCTTGATGTGTTTCGGTAACTGATGATACTGAGATTCTCTTCCTGTGCTCTTTTGTCATCTTTGACCTCTTCAGTGAATTTCTTCTGATTTCTAGCTAGATCCTGCGTTTCTGAAAGTGTCTAATTGTTTTGGCAGCTTTAATGTATTGCAGGTCCTGGTTCTTTTTAAATATGTGGGTTTGAACTATGTTTTCCTCTGTCCGTTACTTGTCTTTTCATCCTCTACACAGGATCTTTTCAGAGCAAACACTGTCAGTTTTGAGGTCAGATATTTTTCTGTTGTGAATTACATGCTCGAGTCAAGTCTCCAAATTCTTAGATATATTAATCCTAGATTTTCAAAAACTTACCCTATTATTTTGGGGAAAGTTGTGATTCATTTGACATTGAGGTCTGCGACTCATCTGGAGCTAATTTTTGATCCTGTGAGTTTTAGACCAAGCCTCTACCTACCTACATGTCTACGGCCTCATCTGTCTGTTTTCCCATTGATGCCTTCTTGCTCCACCACCAGTTGCTGAAAACCCTTTTACCTTGGAGGAAACACTTCTGTCAAAAACCAGTTGGCATTCATTAAAGCCCTTTTCTTGTACTCATCGTGGTCCAGGAAGTTTATATTTGTAATCCCATGGAAACGTTATTGGAATCTTGGGCAGTTAATTCCAATCTAGCACGTTAGGGCAGCCCATGGTGAGAATAAAGACCCTAAGGCATGTGCCATGACCCAGGACCTAACGCAGATTTCATTAATTCATGCTGAAGGGAGTGGCTGAGTGACTGAGAAAGGCGGGAATTGCATGAATACAGTGAGCTGGGCTAACTAGGAGGCCAGAGGGCACCTCTGCAATTCGCAGAGAGAAGGATATGCAGAAAGACCGCTCTGCATAAGACAGTTGAGGCAGCATTAATGTTGGAGGCCGTTGTTTGCGTTGTTTCCATTTCTGATGTGTAAACTTTTGTACCCCGGGAAGTCATAGCCTCTTGTCTGGAGGCTGAACCCAGTTGACAGCCCTGGAGCAGTGGCTCTGTCATCCTGCTGGGCTCAACCATTTAGAGGGAGAGGCGGTGAGGAAACAGCGCTGTTGTTTGGCCTCAGAGATTTCACCTCAGCTCTACTTACACTGCTCAGAGCCAACTGAAGGGAGAAGGAAGTGGCTTAACCAGCTCTGTATGCAACAGTACACAGGACAGGACCAGGTTTAGCTACAGTGGAGGTGTCTTAGTTACTTTTGACTTGTCATTGAGACAAAATACCTAACAGCCAACATGAGGTAAGGAAAGGTTTATTTCTTACAGTTTTTGGAGGTTTCAGTCCATACTCAGTTTGCTCCAAGGCAGGGTGGCATGGCGGGGCCAGAGTTCATGGTGGCTGCAAGCAGCAAGGCAGAAACCAGCAAGAGAGAGAGACACACCTTCTTCCCACCATTACATCACATCCTGGCTCCAGCCCTAGGCGGGTGTAGCACTGACACCACCAATCCAAGCACTAGACAATGAACCAGTCACAAATGCATAATGCAAACGCATGAGGCCTAGGGGCCACCGACATAAACCATGTCAGGAGATAACTGCTCTGTATTCAAGTCCTCCACATGGTCTTCTACAGGCACGTCCCGGGTCCTCTACTCCATGCTGCTGTTCTGTGTGTCTCCCCTTCCACCAGTGCCCTACACTGTGGGTTACTGTGGTTGTGTGATAAGTCATGAAATTCGATGGCCTTCCCACGTGTACCAGCTCTAATACTGGACAGAGTAATTCCACTGACTCAATTTTCCTTTCTCAAGGTTGTTTTATCTAGGATAAACCCATCCTTACCAATTTCAGAACAAGTTTAGTTGTTCTAAAAACATTACTGGGAGCAAATAGAAATTACATTAAGAGACTAGATTAGTTTAAAGAGAATTAAATTAATATTCTTATTTTATTGACTTTTTCCTAATTTAAGAACATGAAGTTTCTTGATTTATTTAAGTTATCTTTAATTTCTTTCATTAGCACTTTTTATTTTTAGCATACAGAATGTGTGTGTGTGTGTGTGTGTGTGTGTGTGTGTGTATGTGGTTGTTAAGTTCACCTAAGCATATTATTTCCTTGGTAGTGATCATAAGTGATAGTGATTTTATGAGGTCTGATTGAAATATACACTATCTGTATGAGATAGGTAAAAGCAAATATGGTTTTTTACTATATTTTTACAACATTTTAAATACCATCTTTTTGTCATATTTTTATCTTCAGTGTATACATGTTATCTTTTGTACAGAAAAGAGATTTTTCCTTATATAGAAGCATACTTTGTGCATTTATCATACATCTTAGGACTTTACTAACCCATTTATTAATTTTGAGAACTTCAGTAGGTACTTTTGAGTCTTTCTGAATAGACTATCATGTCCTCTGTCAACAGGGGCAGTTTTATTCCTTCATGTCCAGTTTTTATGTCTTTTATTTCTTTTTCTCACCCTACTGAAGTGACCGAGACTCTCAGTACTATATTGAATAAGAGCAGCACAAGCAGACATTGTTTTTCTTCCTCTCACTCCTAGAAGGATGATGTTTATCTTTTATTATTATGGATAATATCAGCTATTGGGCTTATGTATATGCTTTTTATCAAGTTTAGGAAGTTTCTCTCTATACCTGTTTTACTAAGACTAACTTTTAGTCAAAAACAGGTTTTAGGCTTTCTCAAATGCTTTTTGTATGTTCACTGACATAATCACATGACTTTTCTTCTTTAGCCTGGTGACATAATATATTACACTGATTTATTCTTGAATGAAATATGAAATCAAGCTTGCACACTTAAAAAATCCCATTTGGTCATGGTTCATAATTCTTTTTATGTATTGCTGTTTTATTTTCTAAAAATATTAGTGGATTTTTCATCCTCAGCCAATAAGAGATATCATATTGGTTCTACAGTTTTCTATTTTCGCATTGTTGTGTCTGACTTTGGTCGCATTGCAGCATTAACCCCAGGAATTAGGGGCAATGTGTGTTCCCTCCTCATCTCCACCTGAAAGAGATTATATAAAATTAGGGTTACCTTTTTTCTCTAAAGGTGTGGTACAACTTCTCCTTGGAGACCTCTGGGCCTCAAAATTTCTTCCAGGAGCTTTTAAAGAAAATATTCCATTTCCGTAATAGTTTTGACCTGCAGGTTGCTATTTCACTTGATTGAGTTTGAGCAGCTTATGGTTTTTGGAGCATCCATTTATTCTAAATTCCAGTATTTATGAGTATAGAATTGTTTGCTCTGTTCTGTGGCAGCTTGAATAATGGCCCCCAAAGGTAACCAGGCCTCAGCCTTTGGAACCTATAAATAGCATTACCTTACCAGCAAAGGGACCCTTTGCAGGTGTGATTAAGTTAAAGATCTTGAAATATGAAGATTGTCAGAGTCACCCAGGTGAACCATGAATACAATTCTGGGTCTCCTGAAATGGCGGGGAGGAGGTGGGAGATTCAGACCCATTGGGAGAAGACAGCGATGTGATAACTGAAGTGAACTGCTGGGCTGCTGGCTTGAGAGAGGGGCAAGTAATTGTGAGCCCAGGAACACAGAAAACAAAGCTCCCAAAACTGGAAAAGGCCAGGAGTGGATTCTTCCCTATTGAGATTTTGAATTTCCAGAACTTCAAGGAGATAAACGCATGTTGTTTTAAGCCACAAGGTTCATGGTAGTTCATGGGCAGCAACAGAGGAAATGAACACATTCCCTACTACAACGGGTTGTAGCATGGGGTTCTGTTTAGTGGAACAAAACATCAGTACTGTGTGTTAATGATACTGATCATTGTGCCTTCTCTTTGTTTTTGTCCGTCTTGATAAAGATTTATCAGATTTATTGTTTTGCCAAATAGTATCTTTTGCTATCGAGTGTCTCACTTTCTTATTTTCAATTTCACTGTTTCCCTTTTTAAAGTTTCAATTTCTCAACTGAGGCTTGTTTTGTTTTCTTTTTCTTGCTTTTTAAAGATAGGAACTAAAATGATCAATTTTAGACATTCCTTTAATTCTAATATGAGCACTCAGTACTATCAAGTTTCGGCTTTAGCTGCCTTCCACATATTTTGAAATGCCGTAATCTCATGTTTATTCAGTTCTGTGTTTTTAAATCTTCTCTTTGACCATGGATCAGAAGTATGCTGTTTAATTTTCAAGTATTAGGAAATTTCCATACTGTCTCTGTTTTACTAATTTCTGGTTGCAAAAAACACTCTGTGTGATTTTATTTCTTTTAAATTTGTTGAGTTTGGTATTGTGGCACTTTCTAAAAAGTATCATTTACTATTTGGAGATAGGCTGATTTGATTGTGTTATTCAAATTTTGCATAGCCTTGTTGATAATCAGTTTGCTTTGAGTTGTTGAGGAGGGGGTGGTGAAGTCTTCCACCGTAATTGCGCATTTGTCTTTTTTGCCTATCAGCTTTCAGTTTGGGGCATGTGTGTTGTTTGATGCATACACATGCAAGGCCATTGTGTATTCCTGGTGGATTAATCACTCACTATGTATAGTGAACATTTTTCTTGCAAATGAAACTTTATCTAATATTAATATAAATATTTCTATTTTTTTGTTACTGATGACATGATATATCTTTCCCATTTTTTACTGTACTTTCAAACTTCCACGTCACTGAATCTGAAGTGATTTTCTTATAAGCATAATAAGTTGAGTAATTTTCCTTTATTTCCTCTGCCAATTTTTATCTTTCAACTTGTTTATTGCTATATTGAGCATATAATTTTGCTTCTGTTTTATGATTCCTCTGTCTCCTGTTTCTCTGATTCTTTATTTTTCCTTATCTTGTGGATTATTTGAATATATTTAGGATGGATTCTTTGAATATATTTAGGATTCCATATTTGTTAATTTACAGTGCTTGAGAGTATCACTATAGTTTTCTTAAGGATTGCTTTATGTTTTGCATTATACATGCATAACATATTTTACTAATACCAGTGCATTATTGCTTCCAATAAAATATAAAAATCTTGCATCCATTTAGGTTCCTTTGTTCTTTCCAATTTCAAAATATAATTATCCTAAAGTTTATCTCTAAAATATTTTAAGCACCACATCAAAAGGTGTTATAATTTTTGCTTTAGTGGCCAAATATGATTTAAGAAACTCACAAGTAGTAGGTATTCTTTACCTGTTTCTATGTTTACACACTCCAATATTCTTTTCCTTTGAAATTCATGAAACTTCTATTATCATTCAGTTTTTCAATCATTATTTCCTTTTAGCTATTCTTTAACATGAAGTTTCCTAGCAGCAAATCATCTTAGTTTTTCTTTTATCTGAGAATTTCTTTATTTCCTCCACTAATCCTTGATAAAGGACATTTTACTGGGTGTAGAAATTGTAGCTGACAATTCTTTCTTTTTCAATTTTATTTAAAGAGAAAAAAGCAAAGCAGAAAAAAGGGTGGAAATAATACAGAATTTCAAAAAAACAGAAAGAAATCACTAGTTGATAAATTACATATTGTCCTCTTAGAAATAGTTGTTCATGTTACAAAATTAAAGCCTACAAAGTGGACAAACAGTGAAGCTGCAAACAGTTCTGTTCAATGATCCAACAAAAACTTAGTAATATAGTTATCAATCCTAAACCCTTAAACATACATGCAGTTATATCCTTTAGAGCACTTTCTTTTCCTCCTTTTGCTTTTTAAGTCCATTGTCTGTTTAGTTATAGCTGACAATTCTTGATAGGATATACCACTGCTTCCAGCTTCCATAGTTTCAGATAAGAAATCCTTTGTCTTTCTAATTCCTGTTGTTTATAAGGTATTTCTCTATGGTTGTTTCCCAACTTTTTTCTTTGTCTTCAGTTTTCTGATGTTGAATTACAAGTTGTCTTGGCATAGATTTTATCATGTCTTTTCTCTCTGAAGTTTCATTCAGCTTCCTGAGTCTGTAGATTTAAGTCCTTTGTAAAATTTGGGAATTATCCAGCCTTATTCAATTGTATAATTTTTCATAATCATGTTCTCTCTCTTTTGCTTCTGTAATATGACAATACAAATGCTAGTTCTTTTGTTATTAAGGCAATCAAGACTTGATTAAATTTTTCAGTCTATTTTTTATGTGCTCTTCCGGTTAGGTAAAGTCTGTTGATTTGTCCTGAAGTTCATTGATTCTATCCTGTGTCATCTCCACACAACTTAGCCCATCTAGCAAGTTTTTTATTTTATTTATTAAATTCTTCAATTTGTAATTTCTATTTGGTCCTTTTTAAATATAGACTCTCTTTCCTCAGACTTTTCTGTCATTTGTTTCAAGAGAATTTGTCATTACTTGTTGAAATATTTTTATGATGTCTCCTTTGAAATTCTCATCAAATAAGTTCAACTTCTACATCATCTTGATTGTGGTGTCTTTTTTCTCATTGATGTGATTTTTTGTACTTATTTGGAGGGTGAATGACTTTTCAAGTATGTGTAGAGTATTTTAGATAGTATCTTTGGAAACTCTGGATCCTACTTAATCTTCATTTTTAGCAGGCAGTTACCCTTTGGCATATATTATAAAGGCTTCACCAAGACAACACCAGCATGAATTCAGAGTGTCCTGTTACAGATAGGTGGGGTGCATATTCAATCCCCCCACCAGTGAAAGTGAGGCACAGGTCACACTGCCTCACTGTCATGGACTGGAGGAAACACCACCTTCTGTCTGAACCCCACTGCCATTTTAAAGGGGAAAGATAGCAGCTGACATATGCCACTGAGTTCCTGAAGGACAGGGCCAGAAACCCTCCACTCCCTGCTGGATTCCACCGACATCATGAAGGAAAAGGGGAGGAAGAGAGTGCCAGTGATACTTCTCATCCCACCTTGTTGACTAGGGTTATGGGGGTATTGAACACCTTGTTGATACACCAGAGGCAGAAAATGAGGAAAACAGGAGTGCCAACCAGCCTGGTGGCTTTCAAGGTTGTCAGGTAAGTATGGCCACTAACACTCCCTGGACCCTATTGACATGACTTTATTACAGGTTGGGGAAATTTGGAGCACTGCCTATGTCTGCCAGGAAGGAATAGAGAACCAGCTACCTACCTACTTCTACGGAGAGCAATCAGAGCACTGCCTACTTGGTCAGAAGCTCCTCCCCTACAAATCTACTAAAACTACAGTTTGCGAGAGTGAAGCTTTTTCTCCTGGGGTGTGACTGGAATAAGCAAGGTGTAGCTTTTTTCCTATTTCAGGCCACCTTTTTGTGCTGGCTAAAGGAACAGGTCTAGAGGTGCCATCTTGCTGGTTCTAGTTGGAATCTTCTGCATCTCCCTGTAAAAGTTATATGAGAATTCACCTCCTAGTTATTCCTCAGGTCCAGTGTCTCTGTACAGTCCTCTCCTACCTTCCACCTTTGAGGTCTACCTGGGAAAGACTCCAGGTTGAATAAAAGGCAGAAGACAGGAACAAGAGAATGCCGAGCAGCCCACTGCTTTTATTGGGGTTAATAAGGCAAAGGCAGGTAGAGCAGAGTGAAAGGATTGGCCATTGGACTGATCTCCAGGAGCCTGAAGCCTGGCCTTAAAACGATAAAGACTGAAGAATGTTTCTCCCTGGGGCATGCTGGATGTGTCAGTAAGTATGTCAAAGACATACTGCTGACCAGACACTTCATAACTCCCAAGAGTTGACCAGACCTCAGAGGCGCAGTCCCTCCTTTACCAGGTTTCAATGATGCTCAAGTATCATAACATACAGAAAGTTTTAAAATATCTACACTACGAGATCAGTCATCCATACCTGATGGCCAGGATGGGGTGACTGATTCTGAAGCTGGGGAAGTCCTATGGGATTGGGTCTTAAACTTGCAGGTTCTATGCCAACTCCTGGTTAGCGAGTGTCAGAATGGAATTTAGTGATCAAACACAGTAGGTATCTAGAGAGTCAGAGAAATGGCTTTCTGTGTTGGAAAGTGTCTCATCCCAGAATGTGCAGCCAACGTTGAGTGTCTGAGCTATGGTGGCATTGTCAGCTGCACTCATGACAGAGGATTTACATCTTTTAAGCAAACTAAATATAAGGCAGAACTCAGAAATCCTCCTCTCATTGTCAGTATCAAAGATTCACTTGACCAAAAAATAAAAATATATAAAATTATATGCTAATATAATATATGTAATGTACATATTACTGCTGAAGAAGATCATTCTGTTTAAAGGCCTCAAGCACACAACTCTTTCAACAGAGGCAGTGTTGAATATTCAACATGAATATATTACTTTTTCTCTCAAAACTGGCACAGATGGGGAAGAGGGTTGACTGAAACAGCCCCAAACATCTTCTAAGAATCACTGTCATGTTCTGAAACTGTGATGATGGTCACATGGTTTTAAAACTTACTTAAACCACTAATTTATGAAATGTAAGTATCTAACAATAAAATAAAATTCTAAAGCATCACAGATAGAGTCTGCTGCTCTCTGAATTAAGCACGGTTTTTCAAGCTTGAATCACAGTTGAAAAATTGCACTGACTGAGCTGAACCAACGTTGATACCCTAATGATACAAGAGTTGCATCCCCTGTTCCAATTTCTTCTTAGAGCCAAGCATGTGCAGAATTGTTGTACAAGAGTAGTCTGTTTTCAGAACTCTTTCCACACACACACACTTTCTAGCATGGATTATGGCCATCTCCTGAGTTTTTCTACCTCCAATTTCTCAAAATTTACCTATTCCTGGATGGAGTAATCTCTCAGGGTTCCCCACCCCTGCAGTAACCCAACTCTGGGCACTGCCTTCCGGCTGGTCCTTTTGCATCACTTCCTTTTAGGAGCCTGCATCTCCTAACATCAAGAACATCTCATAGTCAAGGGAAGGACTTTCATTTGCCCGAATGTAGGTTTATGGGTTCCCCCACCAGCTCTGTACTAGAATGACAGGGGAGAAGCCAATGCACAGGCTTCAGTCCTAACACAGAGTTACTATGAGAGGGGACCCATAGTGCTGAAGGTCCCATGGCTCTGTTTATGCATGTAGATATAAATTAGTATATGTGTTTCTAGCTGGTCTTTTCTTGTTGGACGATTCCCAGTTGAATTTTTACCAGACCCAAACCTACTCATGGCTGTCTTGGGCTGAGCTACGTGGATAAATTTTGCAGTGTGGCAACTTAATAGCTGGGTGAAATGATGGTTGACCATTTATGCAGAGGTGAGTGGAGATGCTGGGAGAAGAAGGGCAGAGAAGAAAGCCCAGGAGTGACAGGTTTGGAGTTTGCTTTTGGTTCTGAGCAATGCAACTCTGGACTCGACATACATATCTTCTCAGCAGAATAACATTTCTGCTTTGATTGGAGTACATCCTCACCAAATCCAGCGGAACTAACATTCTTTGTGATGCTTCAGGGTCCCTCCCATGTGCTCTAAGCGTGTAGTAAGATGCTCCTCTCCACCCCAAAAGATACCCTCCTAAACAGAAATTCATGGTTGAAATCAAAGGCAAGCGCTTGAGTGGTCCATGCACAAATTTGACTATGTAGTTAGAGCCAGGTTGGTCGTCCCAGAGTCCGTCATTCAGCTGATACAGGACATACATTGTGTGGCGGAGAGCAGGGCTCTTCCTCGGGGCTCAGGAAATGGAACCATTTCTCACTGACCTTCTGCCAGCAGCACCGTTCCAGTTCTCCTGTGGGAATCGTACAGAGCACAGGGGATGCTGTGATACTGATGAGCCCTAGGGAGTAGATATTAAGGCTCTTAGCTGCTTTCAAGGCACATGAAACAGTGCCTGATACAAATACAGCTAGTGGCCTTCTATAAGCCGTCTTTTCTGCTATGCATCCCCAACCCCATTACCAGGTCTTTATGGTTAGAATATCCAGTGCCTCCATATCATCCTTGGCAGATTCTACCAATGACATGCACCCCACTTCACTGAAGGAACCACTTGCCTAAGGGAGGCCCCAGATGACACATAGATTTCAAGAATTTCTTATGGCACCTGAACTAGCAGAAGTACTCAACAAGCTGAAACCGAAATGATATCTAACCAGAAACATTATGTTTTCTGCTACAAACAGATTGTCTGCAGAGTATGTGATTGGTAAACTCAGACTTGGCCAGCAATAGGAAAGAGGATGGGATCTTATTTTAAGTTTTATTTTTCTAGCTGGTGACTGGCTGTGTTGCTGGCTTATTAATTCAATTTGCATCATATCAGTCAAAACCCAATGAATCAGTTCTCAGAACTTAGAAGAACAAGTCGGTAGCCATCTCTGTTGACCCTTTCGGGAAGCGATGACAGGCTGCTCGATGGTGCTGTCCAGTGCAGAGCCCAGTGTTCCCTGAGAACCGGGCTCCCCTCTTCCTCCACACACCTCGCTCTGAAGACAGCAGAAGAGTGGGTGAAATGAGTCAGGATATGGAGCTCTCTGAGATCTCCCGATGACAAGCACAATTAAATTAAGGATTATTGTAGTATATTGTGTATGGCTCAATGGCCTTGATTAAACTTGAGATTTTTAGAATGATATCTGACAACTCAAGTCATTCCATTAATAAAACAGGCACTCACACCTTTTAACATCGTAACAAATGTGTATGAATCATTTATATGATTTTTTCTGTCAAACGATGTTTGACAATAATCAGATGATAATGAAATGTATAATTAATAATAAAAATGCCAACATCTGTTAGCTTGTTATTACAGACTGATTTTTCAGTGTACTATTTCAAATGTGTCACCATTAACCTAATTTATATTAAAACCTGCTAAATACAATCTGCTTTCATTAGTTGTTAATGTGGGTTGGCACATGACACCAAGGAGATGCCGCCCCTCTTCCCGCCCTCCCCCATTTGTGGTCTTGTCTAAACCAAAGATTCCTCCAAATGTCTTTTAAAACTGGATGCCTGCAATATCATAGCAGATGGACCAGGACGGCTGGCTGGTTGCTCTCAGCTGCGAATGATCAGTGCTCTGAGCCCGAGGAAGCAACACTGGTCTCCGGAAAACATCTGCCTTTGTCCCCAAGTCCTTTTGGTGGTCTTAGTTCAGCTGTCTGCTAGTCTTCAGTGTCCTTCCATGCCTTAGTCGACCAGGGGCCAGGCCACCCTCCCCACAGAGAGGACACAGGCTCAGCTCCCATGGGTATCCTTCCATGTGGGGATTTCACCTTCATCTATTCTAAAGCTCATTCAAAGGCTGAGAGCAGATCTCTGCGAAGGGACTGCTCCACCCATGACCCTACATTTCCCACAGGCGGAAAGCAGGTGGACCATGTAAGCCCAGTACATCTATGGCACCAGGAAGTAAGGAAGGGCTCAGATGAAACCCAACAGTAGGATGTGTTGAGGGACCCAGGAACCAACAGACAGGACTCCCGATTGTCAAAGCCAGAACAATATAAAAAAGAAAACAGAATGGTACTGAACTAAAACTCAAAGTAGAAAGTAAATGTGCAGGAGTCCATAGTGTCATAAGTAAATGGCTGAATACAACCGGAAGTAAGAGTACAACTCCCATCAAGGAGATTTGCAGTGGTGTGCTCAGGTCCACACCCCTCCAGGAAGCGACACTCACTCCCCTCTCTACTGTGTGCCGAGCACAGTGACTTCCTTTCAAAGATTTCAGTATGGAGGGAGAAAAGAGTGACTTCCCAGTGGAGAATGGTGATAGCTGCTACATCAGGCAGGTGGCCAAGGCTGGCATCAATGTCACAAGCCATTCTAATGCCCTGTACCTTTGACTGTGTGTAGCATAATGATAGCAGTACTTAACCTGTGTGGACCTTAAACCACAGCCTGGCCTTATCATGGGAAAGCATCATACAATTCCTCACAGGGGGAAATTTAAAAAAATAAATAAATAAATTCCTTGATGAATACTCTTCAAAAACTCTCAAGGTATCAAAACATAGAAAGTCTGGGGAAAAAATGTCACAGTCAAGAGGAGACTAAAGAAACATAAAAACTGCATGTAGCATATTATCCTGGATAGAATCTAGGAATAAAAAAAAAGGAATTTAGATAAAACTATGGACATAAGCTATAGATGTTAGTTAGTAATGATGCATTGAAATGGATTCACTAATAATAGGCAACACACCACAAATATAAACCGCACTCAAGATTGGTAGGAACTCTCTGTAGATGTCTTTTGGAATCTGTGTCATGTTCTTACATTACTCTAAAAATAAAGTCTTTCTTTAAGCATATTTTTTTTTCTTTTAAGAAATATTGCACTCCAGGGATAATTTACAGCGGTGAACCAGCTGGCCGGACCTGAGACAAGCGTCCCACACATGAGCTGTCACCTCAACTGCAGGGAAGATCCCGCAGATAGGACTGGACCAAGGTGTCTCATGAATAAAATCTGTAAGGAACTGGGCTGCCATTTAAGATCCAGGATGGTGTGCTGCCTTCAAAAGCTTGAAATTCTGCCTGACTTCACCCCAAACTGAACTCGCAAAATTATCTATGCCTGCAAGGAGGTGGATCAAAGAATTTTGCTGTACACCAGAGAAATTGGGGATTCTTTCATAGGTAGGACATTATCACCCCTGGAAAAGTTTCCAGGGCACTTCCAAGACTGCCAAAAAAGGTGGTTGGTAATGAATTAAGTGAATTTTATGCATCTGTTTGACTTAGTTGATATGTGCAAGATATGTTTTTCCCTCTCCATGAATCCGGGGTCGTGAGAGTTGGCTGGCTGACCCTGACTGATTAACATTGATCAAGTGTTGTTCTAACACGCTTCTCAAGTCAGAGTCGACTAGTCACAAAAACACCCTAATTATGTGCACCCAAAGGAATATGATCTTCGCATTAAATATGGCCACACGCTAGTCTTGGAGGAAAGCTGAAAATTACCTGGGGTATTTTTTTCTTTTTTGGAGATCACTTTTTGAACACAAAGTGGTCATAATAATATTATACACCTACATAGTCCTTTATATTCAAGAAACCTCAAAGCACTTCACCAATTATCCTTCGTGTTCACAGAGCTCCCATTTCTTGGGAAAGAAAGTCACTAGTGATAAAGCCTGGCCCCCGAGGGTCGGCCTATTTAAAGCCAAGTTAAAGGGAACAGAGTGGGAGGAAGGGAGGGACTGGCCCACTTCCCGTTCTTTTCCTGCCGCAGCCTTCCTCACACCTGTGTGGCCTTCCCACACCTTCCTCCAGCTCAGGGACCAGGGGAGACAAGGAGTCATCATGGAGAGCAGCAAGACACGCAGAAAGCAGAACCATGTCCAGAAATACAAGGGTTCAGGAAGATCTGAAGGTCACGTGGAAACTCAGGACCCTGGGCTAGGAGGGCAGGAGGCTGAGTTTGTTGGCGGAAGGTCCTGCTGTGTGTCTTGAGCTCAGGATTTGCCGATGCTGTATGTGGCCTTGGGCGTGTTTCCATCTCTTTAGGTCCCTCTCTTGCTCTGTCTCTGCTTTTGTCTACAGTTTTTAAAATTCCTCACTCCTGTCTCTGATTTCTGGAAGTCTGTGGGGACAATAAAAGACAGAGGAATCTGTGTCTTGGTGGGGGTTGAACCCAGGCTGCCTGGCTTTTCGCAGAGGAACCCAGAGTTTTGGGGAAAGGCAGCTCCTTTTTGAGGAAGAGGGACTGCTCCCTGGGTTGTCCCCCCGCAAGGGCATTCCGGGTTGCATAGCATCTTGGATCTTGCCCACTGCTCCAAGATGTCTCTCTCTGTGTCTTGTGACCTACCAGCTGCAAGCAACTGTCTTTAGTTTCTCCACGTCTTGGTCCTGGGCCCACCACTCCCTCTGCTGTGGGGCACTATGCTCCCCACTCTGCTCTCTGGTATAAAAACTCGCCTGCATCATCACCCCTTTGCTGTCCCCAGCCTGGGGTTGGCCCTCTGACCACGTGCTGGGTGTTTCGTGTTGCGGAGCTGAGCAAGCTGAGCTGCACTCTCAGGACAAAGGTGGTCCCTTTCTCCACCCGCCTGCCCTACTGACTTCAAGGGCTGCATCGCCAGGACTCAGCCCTGTGTGTGGCAAAGGCAGCTACTTAGTAAATGTTTGCTGAATGAATCGTGATCTGCATAGGCAGCCTTCGCAGAGCTGGCCCACCTCACTTAGTGGTTATGGCAAAATCACCAAAATCAGGTGTTCATGTGAGTTAGAGACAGCTTGATGGACGTCACTGTTCACGGCACAAATGTGCCCCGGGCTACTAAACTGGACCCTGAAACACAGGCTGGCAGAGGCACCATCCTCTCATCCAGCAGATCCAGGCTGGAAAGGGCCCTGGAGATCACGGTTCATCCTTCCTCTTTACAGATGCGTACGCTACAGAGTTTGTGTGCCCAGATGCAGGACGTGCGGAGTCCGCTGTGAGTTTTTGACACAGAGCTCAGTGCTCCTTTTGATGCCCTGTTCTCGGACTGCAGGCACAGGGCCCGCTTCCTGCTCCTTGTTTTGGGGGACCATCCTTGATGGAAGCGATGCAGTCCGTGGAGGAGGCTCCAGGAGTTGCAGGCTGGAGTGGTCCCAGAGGCATCGCTGAGGAGCACAGAGGGGAGGATGGGGATCAGGAAGAGCCACCGTGACCTCCAGGGAGAGGGGCTTGGGTGTGCAGCATGATCGAGAAGAGAAGGCTTGGTGGGCAGAACGGGGACAGGGCAGGAGGCAGGAGGACTTGGCACAGCGTGGTGGTGGGGTGCTGTCCTCTGCTTTCACTGCAAACCTATTCCCAGTGTTCTCAGAAATAGTGGGACTTCTAGATATAGTGAGCGGGACTTGGAGACAGCAGGGGAGGCAGGGATGGAGATAGGACAAGGATAGCAATGAACAGTGCTATAGAGAGGACAGAGGGGGCAGATGGGCATAGAGATCATCCTACACGGCCACCCCCAGAGAGGGTTCCAGGGCACCAATGCCAAGAAGCTCACTCACACGGACAGGAAGTCGGCTCATGAGGGATGCACCACACACAGAAAGCGCCCACTTAGGCCCATTGTTTGCATTGGTTGCGAATGTGGCTACTGCTTCTCCCCACAGAGAATGTACTTTGAACTAACTGCCATGAGTGAGTTCGCTTTCTCTGCTGCCTAAGTATCCAGGGCCTGCATTTCCACTGCCCTGGAGGAGCTGACACACTAAGGAAAACGTGTTTTTGCTGCACTGTGAGGACTCTCAGTGGTTCCCTCAAGCTTCCGATGCAGGTTTGAAGGAGGAAGGGTCAGGCTGACCGTAAGCTTCAAATCCACAGCCCCGCTGTGGTGGGCGACAGGACAGAGCTGACTTTCTCAGACAGTGATGATCCTGATGATCTCATCACCCAGGATCTTATTAAAATTTAGGTTCCTGTTACACAGATCTGGCCCAGGACTGGAGTTCTGTGCTCATAGCACACTCCCAGCGGGTGTTAACATGGGTCGTAAGACAGATCATAAAATGAGTCTTTGAGAATAAATCAGTAAATACCTGTCAGCCAGACCAGTGACCTTGGGGACCCCTGGGGAGATTTAAAAGGTATCTGCCAGGTCTCACCCCACTGTTTTCTGTTTTCGGTACCATGAAGTCACAAAACAACAATCTCAAAGAGCAAAATATTCGCACCACACTCTATTCTCCTACTTAATATTTGCTCCTTCAAATATCAGGTACGTTAAAAAAATCCATTAGCTCCTGGCATCTGATGGGCTTGAAATGCATGGTTGATAAATGAATGAAAGTGATCTGTGGATGCCAGGCGCGGCTGGAATCACACGCACACCATCCAAGGTCACCGCCTCACAGACTGTGCCACGTTCGTTTAAGTCGAGCTGTGTAATTAGGATAAAGGCAGATCGCCTCAACTTTACCTTTCCATGGAATTAATTCTGGTTTTCTGCTCCCAGTAGAGGTACCATGGTTGGATGTGTCCTCCTCGCTGCCATTCACCTGTGTTACCAAGGCGGTATTAGGGGAGGTCTTTAAGGGCTGGCCAGGCACTGCGACTTCGTCTTTGCGAGTGGGTCAGATATGGCTCTAAAGGGTTTTCGTGGAGCATAACTTTTTCTTCTGCTATGTGAAGGCTCGGGAAGGAGTCCTCACCATGCCACACCTTGAAATATGAGAAAATAATCTACTTTTATAGATTATCCAGCCTCGGGTGTTCTGTACAAGCAGCACAACGTGGACTAGGACAGAGGGCCTTCCTCCTACATCAGGTAGCTTGTGCTCATGGGCCTTAGAGTCCACCAAAGTGCATCTAGGATCTCGCCTCTTCTAACTACAGGTGTTTCCTTCAGAGAGCTGACTCACCGGCAGAGTACCAAATACAGCTTAGCAGCATTAGGATAAGGACTAAAATTAGCATGCGAGAGACTTTTCAGGGACACAGCGTGCTGATCGGCACGTCTCGGAAAGGGCGAACACATCTGTTTCCAGGACAACAAAAGCACATCCGCCCTGGCCAAGAGGTGGACATCAGCCTGTCCACACAGAAGCCAGCGCAGGCTGTCGGGACCCTTTGGGAGAACTGGTCAGGTTCCAAGTCTGGTCCATCGCTGGCAGCTTTGATGACCCAAAGGAAAGCGGCAGAGCACAGAGGGCCAAGCCACGTGATGCATTAGGTCCTTGCTGGAGAGGTCTTCAAGGGGACAGTTGAGGAGGTGAAAGATGAGCATCTTTTCTTCTTTTTCATCTTCTCCCTCCTCACATTTATTGTGCCGTTGCTGGCGTAGCCACGTAACGGTTGTCGACGGCAGGGCTCGCAACTCGCTCTCTGGAGGTACAGGGTGACGTGAGGCCACTGTGTGTACTCCGAACATCTTGGGAACATTAATAGCATCCAGGCTCGCCCTTTGTCCAGCTCAGGCCCCAGCCTCCTCTCTCACTGTCGTCTTTATATAGTGTTCTGTTCTTTCAGACAGAAAAAAACTTCTTTTTCTATTCCCACTCACAGATACTCAGCACGACTCTCCTGACACCTGACGTGTAGGAGTATCTCCCCCACACACCCCGTGCCTCCCCACAGTCACCAGCTGGGTGTCCTATATTTCAGTTCAATTCTGACACTGTCCCCTTGGAGATGGTGTCAGATCCCACAGGGAAAGAGCTCAGTCATTCCCACAAGATTGTCCTCCACTTCTAAGCCAGGATGGGGTCTGTGCTTCTGACCAATCAGCTATAAATCAGGGTCCCTGCAGCTCATTTCTTGTGTTTGATTAAGATGCCTGCAGCTCCCAAAACTTGGGGAAACAC
This sequence comes from Dolichotis patagonum, assembly GCA_004027295.1. Lineage (NCBI taxonomy): Eukaryota > Metazoa > Chordata > Mammalia > Rodentia > Caviidae > Dolichotis > Dolichotis patagonum. The sequence continues at coordinate 41,178 of PVJX010007870.1, read as the reverse complement.
TTGATGTTTACCAGGTTTTTATAAATGTTATTGCAAAAGAGACGGCTGAGTGGCCTTGTGGAAGGCAGCCATATAGGCCAAGGTGTGAAGGGTTCACTGTTTAGGCATGATGATCACACCATCACACCACTGGCCATTGGTGGTGATGTCACTTGCCAGAGGTCATCCAGCCTCTCTTCCATCTTCAGAGGCTGGGGTGGCTCTGAAATTCCTGACCCTCTAATTGCCCTTGACTTTCTGGTGACCAGTCCCTATCTAGGGACATGCAGCCAGTGGTCATGTCTTTAGCACATAGAAAATACTATAATCACTCAGAGTCTGAGACTTTCAGGAATTATAAAGTTGTAAGCCAGGAAACTGACAAAGACTATATATATATATATATATATATATATATATATATATATATAAATTGTATATATAAATTATATATAATATATAATATAATACAACATCATTAATATAATATTAATATAATATAATATATAATATAATATTATATATTTTTTATATATAAATAGAGAGAGAGAGAAAGAGAGAGAGAATATATATATACCAAGAGATCACAGGTGTGTGCCAACATTTTTTCAATCTGTGTGTGTATGTATGTGTGTGTGTGTGTGTGTGTGAGTGTGTGTGTGTTTTTATTTTTGGGTGTTTTGTTTTGTTTTTGTTTTTGCCATGCTGGGGATTGAACCCAGGGATTCACGTGCCAAGGAGGTGTTCTACCATAGAGCTGTCTCCTTATCCCAAATACCTGAATTTGTAAAAAACAAAGAGCGACTGCTGAAGAATAAACCGTTAATGCAATCATCTAGAGACAGAGTTGGGGTACCCTGACCTTGGGGTGTTCAGGGAGGCAATGACCCGGCATAGCTGGCAACAGCGAGTGGACAGTGAGGCTCTGCGTCTCTGTGCCCTCACAGGGCCCTCAGAGCTGAGTCTGTCCTTAGCTGCATTCATACTGGCCCATGCACTGACTTTCTCAGCCTGGGAGGGTGACAGCAGTCACAGCCACAGAGCTTAGATTCGGGAGGAAGTGAAAGGGAAGGCTGCTTGTGCGCAGAGGACTCGGGGTATGCGCTCACTTAGCAAATGTGTCCCTGTCAGCAGAATATGTCACTAGCTGACCATATAATATATATATGGTCACCTGTCATCTCCTCTGAGATAAAGCTACAGCAAACAAGTTTCATGAAAGAACCGGGTTTCGGAGACCAGAAAGGGTCAGCATTGAGGTTTCACTTAGTCTATAGCTGGAACCACAGCCATCACAACCGAGCTGATCTGTGGCTTGTGTGGCAAATTTTACCCTCCCTGACCTGCCAACCCCAGGTGACACTGCCCTCCCTCCCTGCTGCCGGGCCAAGGACAGGAACAGTTGTATCTTAGTGTGGGTTTTCCAGTGACAAGCCACCACCACCTACTTTGGCTTTAGAGTTTAAATGTTGTAATTACAATTTCCCTATGAGAGCAACGTTTTGGATATAAAGTGTACTTTACCATGTAGTAAGGCGTAACTTTCAAAATATGCACCTATTTAAGTAGGCCCTGTTAAAACAACGTAATAGGATGTCAACAAGTACCAATGTGGATGTAAAAATGGGATCTGGTTTATTTCTACACAGCACGCTAGTTTTATGGGGTCCGTCAAGCACTCCTGCAGCTGGCTTTGAACTAACAGGATTGCAGGATGGAAACTAAATCCACCCAGCATCTTCATTCTTTAGGCTGACAGACACTGTCTGATGTCACGGGGGAGGGCACACGCCACAACCATGGAGTGTTTGCGTGCATGTGCAAACACCTGTGTTGTTCATGCATGTTTTTCTACTTAAGGCAGACGTATTCATGTTTTAGGGATAAACTGTATATATATTAAAAGAAGAGGAGGAACTAGAAGTGTGTTCGTTCTTAAATCAGACCGGTTAGTTGCAGAGAAAGCCAGCTTTGCGCCTTTGAAGCCCTTAAAGCTGTAGGGAGTGCAGCTTTCCTGGCTCAGATTTCACAGTGAGCATGCTCAGTTCCACTGGGGGTGAAGGAATCCGCTGAGCGCCTTCACAGAGGTCAGGTACGCGGAGAAGCCACACAGCCAGGATGACTGTGTGGGCCAGAGGGCAGCGACGGCTGCTTGTGCGCCACCGTGCAGAACTGTGCAACGCTGCACACTGAGACTCGTTCATCCCAAAGCAAGGGTCAGGGGACAGACGGGGACTGAGTATTCTTCTCCATACACAGACTCCAGAGAGTGGGGAGGGTGGGTGGGGAACATATGCATTTTTCTGGACTGTCAGGAGGAACAAAACCCAAAACGAAAGAAGATGTCAACTTGCTTGGTGATGTGCAGCTATACTATTTATATGTAATATGCACCCACTTGTGAGAGTGTCTTTTTGGTGCCAGTTTTACTGTGTTAACCCCGCGTCTCTGTAATGTACGCACCTGTGAGTTTCTAGTTGATTGCATACGCATATCTGTGTACGTGTGCTTTTGGTGCTCCCATTTTAACATGTCACATTGAAGCCACAGCCGTGACTTGAACCCATCTAACACCGTGCAGAAAACGGTTGTTCCCGTAGCTCCGTGTGGCTGCTTGAGTAGAGGAAGAGAAGGACCACAGCAGGGCTGAGGTGTAAAGAATCGGGCACAGAGCTTTATGTGTCACTTAAACAGAGCATCGCGCCAGATAGGCAGATGGCAGAGACACATCTCGGAGACGCATCTGTGGGGCAAAACGTACTAAAAATAAACGCCTGCCACAGATGTCACTGACTCATTCAAAGCCGAATGGCTCGAGCCATAGGACCATTATCAGCTGACAGGCGAGCAACCACCCAGCACCTAGCAAAGTGGCCTGCCTGGGAAGAGGCTCCGCGCGCAAAAATAGGACAGGAATGTGCTGCCACCAGTCATGCCGAGAAGGACTACCAGTCTTTCTTGTGCAGATGCCTGCAGAACCAACAGATGGCAGCTCCCTTTCCTCCGAGAGCCAAATGCCTACAACTTTTCAAAGATATTGTGACAAAATAGCTCCTGTAGGCAGTTTCCATAATGAAAGGCGGAGAGCCGGGTGCGTACTCTTGAAACTTGCCTGGCCTGTTCAGAGTCCTGGCAGAGGAAATGTTACGTGGGAAAGTACGAGCTACACTGAAAGCATTTTTTTTTATCATAGCTGCTTCTATGTAGAGGGAATAAAATAGCGTAAGGGAACTGAATTACTGTCCCCAGGCGCCCTCTTCTTGCCTGTCACCACCACCATTGCTGCTGCAGGCATTTACTGAGCACCTAGTTGAATCGGTCAGGACCGGAGCATCTGTCCTCCCCATGATGCTGGGGAGAAGGTTCCCAGTGTTCGGTTAACCGACTCATGCAAGGTTACGGCACTAGTTAAGTGCAAGATTCAGGGGTAGACCTAGACTTGTCTTTCTCTAAAAACCTTGCCCGTAAGAGCTGACTCTCCCTGTCTTAGCTAACAAATCCCTACACCAGGCCTTAGGGAAGATGTCACCATCACTGGGGAAGGGCTCGTGGTGCAGGGATCTAGTCAACCTCTCCGTCCAAGAAACCACTGTGGTTACACAGGAACTGCATACCGAAGCACCACGCCCGTCCAAACTCAGTAATCAATAGCTGGCTTTCTTGTGAATGGACTGAGACGCCATACATTCCTACTGGAAACTTGCATTCCAAACCTCACATGTATTAATTTGTTTTCTCATTATAACCACATTGGAATATAGTGGGAAGAGTTATTTTGGTTCCCACTCCGTAGATCAGGAAAATGAAGCTCCCAAGCATTGGATAATCCTCCATACCGCAAGGTTTGTAGCTTGTGGACCTGAGGCAGATAGTATTCCTCCAGCTCTGCTTCACCCCAAGTCTATTCAGATCATTCTTCCCACTGGGAAACAGGAAAATCACACTGGAATTTCTGAGCCAAGAAGGGGTTTTTCAATGATCTGGAGGTTACCCCTGATGATATTGTGTCATGGATCCATTCTAATGGTCAGTGCTGACATCTGTTCTTTGTTTTCCCATTGCTAACGAATGCATTTGCGATTATCTCTGGGCTGTGTCCTTTCTTCTGATTTCCAGGCACAGCATTAACTTAATGACATGGGGAGGCAAAGGTTTACATTCCTTTTTCTTTAATGTAAGCTATAAGCTATCAAAACATTACTGAGCTCCAATTAGTGAGGGCACAGAGATGAAATAAACAAAAATCCTGTCCTCCAAGTACTTCTACCAGTGGAAAATCATCTGTACAATTTCTGATTCATTCACACCTGACCTGATGGAGGCCTTTAGCCCAGAGCCAAGCCACACTTTCACTGGGATTCATGACCACAAGGAATCTTCAGGAGTGGGGAGACCGCATGGGCACTTCCGGTGCCCTCCCCCATCTTCAGTCCCAGTGTGAGCTCAGAGATTGCTCTAAGTCAGGCCTCTGGATTCTTCTAAATGGCGTCTGATACTCCGTCCATGTTGCTGCTGGATGTGGGCTTCTTCCTGCCGTTTCTCTTGGCAATTTTGTGCTTTTGGTGTCAGACATGTTTTCACATAGACTACAGAGAGGAGTGTTTCCAGCTGTTCCATCTTTGGAGCTCAGTCCTCTCTCACCTAAACCCAGCCCTCTGCCTCCAGGAGGGGCTGGAGTTGCAGAGCGCTGGCTCATTTCCTTGTGACAAGTCTTTCTGACAGCATTTAGGGTGTCACCCATCTCGTGGGAGTCACCACTCTAGCTTGTAGAAGGAATAAATGCCCATAATCAAAGATATATTCCAGCCCAAGCCTTCCGTAACAGAGAAAGCTAATTTTCACCATTTCCTCCAGGAAATGAAACCGTGAGATACTGACAGATGAGTAAGTGGTGGCCAAACATTATCTTCTTCAGATCTTAAAAATCATAATAAGTCTACATATGTCAGTCAGAATTGTGACTCTGTCTTATTCCTTCCTTCTGAGATACATATATACACGTTACGCTAAACTGTTACCCTAAAAGTTTACATAAAAGCACACAATAGAGCATTCCCTAATAATCCTAATTGTATTTTCCTAGTACCTGTCTAGTTGATGGGAGGAACACAATGGAAATGAACAAAGTTGTCTCATCTTCAGGCATTTACAGACTCAGAGATAAAAGACTAACATTCAGGAAATAAATAAAAGAGTGTTAGTAAAAAATAAACTGTTCTTTGAACAATTGTGTCACAGGCCCAGGAAAGACGAGGCTCGTCAGTAAGTGCTTGGTGGAAGGCAAGACTTGCTTTGAGTCTAGATTGTTCTGCCCTCCGCGTCCCCCTTGCCAATCAGCTGTCAGGACCGGGAGCCCTTTCTTTACAGTCTCTCTGCCCATACTTCCCTTCTTTTTTCTCTAGCTCTCACCTCACTTTATACCCCTCACGGAACAGTCAGGACTGTAATGAATTGGAACAAATCCCCAAAGCCTGAATTGAAATCTTAAGAGCTGGCGTCATTGAGTTCTGGCTTTATCACGACAGTCTCTGAATCCTGGTGTCCCTGATTGCTGTATTCAGTGAGCGAAGTGGGAAAGTACTTCATCAAAGGTAAACTTCTATGAAATATGGAAAATTATCACCCTATGCTCTGAACTGCCCCCACCTCCTGGGTGCCGTCTTCTCCTGACTCCCAACGACACTGCACACGGGCCTGTCACCCTTTCCCTAAAACATCCCTCAGCTTGGCGCTTCTTCAGGAAGGGCTCGACTCTCTGCCTGGCGTCATCCCCTCCTGCTTTCCCATAGGCACTGCCCACCGGCTGCCAGGACCAGTCACTGCCCGTGCCCGCCTCCTCCCATACCTGTGCACACCTGGCATGACCAGAAAGTGGCATGCTCGCGAGGATGGCCGCCTAGGTAGAGGAGTCCTTCCCAGATCCCCAACTTGGTCGTGACTTCCTAGCCACAGCCTTGTTTTCTGAATCATGCTTTGCCACACATGATACATACGGCTCTGTCTGCATTAAGAAACGATAGCTTGCAGAGCTTAGGAAATATTTCTCAGTACTTAGAATTCCCCACTCTCTCCAGCTTTACAGCAGGAGTTTGATTCAGGATTCACACTGAGTGCTCCTGAGATTCACAAAGATGAGAGAGAACAGGGAGGAAACACCCCTAAAATTCATTCCTTCCAAGTAGCATTCCCACCTGCTCTTTGTGTGACTTTTTTTTGAGTTGGCAGAGGACTTGAATGTAAAGGGTTAAGTTTCACCAGCAACTGCAGCTGTTGGTGGCAGAGCTCAGGGACATTATGAGATTAGCAGGGACAGGGCTTTGAAGTCTAGGCCTGACTCTGGAATTCCCCAGTCCCCGTCAGCACGCCCAGTATCCCCCACTTTTACAACTTCACCCCACTTCACTTTTAGTGCCCCTTCGGAACTGTGCAGCTAGGTAACGCCGAGGACTTTTGAGCCATACACAAACAGAGGCCCTGGGGAGTATTCTTTGGGCCATCAAGTGCTCGTGACACCCAGTATTTCCCAGTTAGAGTTGAAGACTTCAGGGTCAGCACATGTCAAAAGAGAACAGTCTCCAAATGAGGGGTCGAGAGATGGTTTAGTGAATTCATTCCTTGGGCATGAGTTATTTAAGGACATGATCCGTTTAGTCTCCACTGCGTCTCACAATTAGATAACGCACGTAAAGCTGTTCCCCACCAGCGAGTGGAAGCGTTTTTCGAGGGACTTTCAGGCCAGCTGCAGTAAAGCTGGGCTGAAAGCAAATCATTGTTCAGAGACAAAAGCAATGGTTTAAATATTACACAGTACAGGAGCCCAGCACCGCTTGTAGGAGGAGTTTTTGGAATACTGATAGGCACCTCCTCTGCGACTCCTTAAGACTCCCAGCCCGCTTCAGTGAGGAAAGGGTAGGATAAAAATACTTCTGTCGTCTTAGCAGATAAACATGTCTGTACACCTGGCAAGGCATAATTGAGGAAGATCCGTTTACAAGGAAAAATGCATGATAATGAGAAATCTTCTTAAATCAAGGCTGAATCACTCTGTACACAGAAAGACATCCAGCGGAACTGTAACCTGAAGCTACTGGCATGTAAGCTGGCTTAATGTGCAACAGAATCTGCACATAAAAAGCAACTTGACTCCGCAGGAAATAATACGGACTCTTCAAATATGTAATGAACATTTTTAAAAAATCACAAAACAAGCAGGGAAAATCGACTGCTGGAGTTCATTCTCAAGCACCCATGCTTTCTTCCCAGACCCGGAGAAAATGCCAGCCTTTTCACAGCAGGGCCTGCAGAGAACAGAGCAGATGCCACCAACGTTCGCTCCGTTTGTTGAATGCTCTTTTCACTGACTTATTCCTTTCTCCCTCAACAAGCATAATGGGTCTCCAGGAACACTTGGAGACCTAGTGCCTTTGTAAAGCTTTGCCTCAGCGCTTCCCCAAGAGCAATACTTCATATGATTCAAGGAGGTGCTTTTACAATAATCATTGAAAATGGATTACCAGGGTTTTATATGCCTTGTCTATGCAATAGTCTTGAAGTTATGAGATGCAAAGCATGTCTGATATTTTTTTTCTGTTTGGTGCATAGTGAACACGTCCAAAAGACCTGTGCGCACTCAGAAGGCATAGGCGTCACAACTATTAGTAGATCAATGGAGAATTTCCTGAGGATTAAAGTTATCTGTCATTGTACATTCTAGAATCAGTGTAATGCCTCATTCCTATACCCAGCACATGCTTAATTCAACCAACACAATTCCAAGCAAAGTGCTGGGAGAGCAAATCAGGGGTAGACCCTACTCTCTGCATTGCTAATGATGAGGAATCTTCTGCACCGTGTTGATGTGCTTATTAATCACCTAGTGAGGTTCTGCAAGTTTAGGGTCGTCTTCACCTAGGATGAGGAAGAAAGAAGAGATGAGGAGGAATTTCTACCCCAAATTGCAAGGCTGTTCATGTTAGTTCCACGGTGCCTGGTTACCATTTACACCACCCTTCAGCCAGCCTTGGAATTAGGTAACAGGCCTTTCCCCGGCTTTCCACTCCTTTCATGGTCTCTTACTGAAGGAGTGAGTTGTCTTAGATATTTTCTTCACCCTGAAGCTCAATGGACTTCACCCTAGCTTCATGTCCAAATAAACTGAGATACTTTGAATGACCTTGCACGGCCAGGGCTTTCCTTGTCTACAGAGATTCTGACTCGTTGGCCTGGGTCTTAGTAGAACACTCATATTTTCTAAGTTGCCAAGTTATTCTGATGTTAAGACAGACAGAGTTGAAAATTCCTGTTTGTCCATAATTATATTAAATCATTCTGAGTAGTAATTCAGGAAACCAGGAGAGTAATACATGCGTGTGTTTTTGTTTTGGTCCTAAATTTGGCAAGAAACCCAAGGAAATGGCAAGAATTACTATCAGTATTGTTTTAAATGAGCCTGCATCTTATTTTAAATATTACAGTTTTTTCAGTTCCTTTATAGAGGGTAACTTCCATGTTCATTGTTAACATTTAGAGAAAAGCGTGGGAAGAACAAAGGTCTTGGAATTAAGCAAAGTCCTGCAAATTATGAATGTGTTCTTGAAGCTCCCAACTGGAAGACTCTCTAACTTAGCTGCTTGATCTGTACCCTGGGGACGCTACAGTAAAGCCTCAGATGGAGTGGATCCCCATTACTCACAGATTCTGTAGTCGCAGATTCACCTGCTTGGCAGAATTTGTTTGTAACTGCAAAATCAACACTCCTGATGTGTGAGCGGTCTGCTGTGAGTGTGCAGAGTGCTGAAATTTTGGATCTTTCTTGTGCCCACCCTCCCGACCAAGAGCAACCAAGGTGATGTTCTGCCATCTCCTTTTAATTCTCTTGCTACCAACAAGTGTTTTTTTCTTGGTCTATTTAAGTGTCACTTGTTTTTCCTTTTATCATTATTGTTATTATTATTATTTTTAGTGACCTCACTCTTTTAAGTGGCCTCCAAACACATCTTCCCTTATGGAGAAAATGCATTCACTGGGTGAGCTCTGTTCAAGTGTAAGTTATAGTGCTACTGACTGCACCCCTCCCACTTATTCTGGTACGTTAATGAATTAGTGTTATTAAACAAGATGTCTTTAAAGCAAAAACATGCAGGGCCGGGGATGTAGCTCAGCAGCACAAGTGCCTGCCTGGCAAATGCAAGGTCATGAGTTTAATCCCCAGTACCAAAAAAAAAAAAAAAAGCATAAAACAAAGTTATGTATAGATCTGTCTACAAAAATGTGACCAGAATGTCACAGAAGCCTAAACCTGTGTTTCCTCTAAAAGTAACGGTTTAGTGGTACTAAATCAGCATTTGTGGTGACTTTATAGAGCATAACTACTGTGGATCACGACAGTAGAATGTCCAGGGTGTTTAGCACGCTGCCTGGTGTACAGCTCTACTAGAAAGTTTCTGCTTCCTTCTCATGCATTTTCTGGAGTTTCTCTGCAAATTATTTTTTTCCATCCAGGTACCACTAGATACACTGGTTCTATTTACATTAAAAATTCCATTATTTCCTACTGTATCAGGGCCATTCCAAGATGACGCTGCTGCTGCCACTCAAAACTGAGTCTTTTGGAATGGCCTGGATTCAAACTCACAACTGGCTACAACAGTAGCTAGAAACAGCAGCAGCCACCCAGAGATGAGTGTAGGTCACGAGAACTTCGTGCCACACCCATGCCCTGCCCGCTGGATGGAGGGAGCCCCTCAATGCGAAATACTGATCGCGCTTTTCACCAACAGCCATAGACATGCCGAAGAGAGGGCTCAGCATGGTGGCCTCCGTGAGACGCAGAGGCAGGAGTAGACAGGAGTGTGGACTCCGGGGGTGGAAAATAACAAGGAAGCAAAAGGAAGGCAGGTGACGCCCATACATGGGTAGGGCGGCCAGCAGGGCTGTGGGAGGCCAGCAGTTCCCTCGCTAGGCTCCCCGGGCAGAAGAGGGGCGCAGCCTCTGTCCTGATCGGAGCGTGGGGGAAACGGTAGGGTTCGACTTGTCTTCCTTTGGTGAGAAGCAGGAAGGCAGGTGCAAAAAGTTATGCGAACACTTACAGAGGCAAACGGATGAGCAAAGGCAAGTGGCTAGGAGTCCGATGGACGGTAAACTCGTAAAGAAAAGCTATTAAGTATATGTAAGTTCCAAGCGCCTCCGTAATTAGAATGTCTGAATAAATAAGCAATAAAATTCCCCGTGTGTTTGTGATTTTATGTACTTTAGAAGACTTTTATGATTTTCTCGAATTCATTCCTAGCCATTCTGAGAGTTTTTCCCCCCCCAGGATTTTAAATACTATTAGTGTTATCATGAGCAGAATTCTCCCCGTTTTAATTTTGAACTACAGATGATAAGCATAGAAGCAAGTTAATTTCTGTATTTCCCAATTTCTTTATTCAATTTATTTTGAAATTTAATTCAGCAAGAGAAAATACATGCAAAAATATGCATGCCCTCCTCTTTCTCAGCATTTATACGTTTTTATTGATCTAAGTAAATTTAGAGCAAATTTTTCATAGAGAAGTATAATCCACGTAAAGAAAGAGGGGCTTTATTTCTTCACCATGTCTATAGTTCCATTAGAGCAGTGATAGGTGATTGGTTTGAGACAGATGTGTGTGGGATGGAAATGAAGTGTTATGCTTTCTGATACATATTTTTGACTTTCCACAATTTAAAGATGCTAAAGTTTATTTACACTTTTCTTGACCTATCCCTCAGTAACTCTACATACTTACATTTGGCAGAACAAATGTAACTAATCATGTTAATAAATCTGCTAAGCCATTTTGGGTGGGAGATAGGAATCTACATGGTTTTGAGGTATTATAACGTACTCTCTGAATTCTTTGACATAGTTGATTATTATGATAAAAGATATTTTAGCAGGAAAAAGAAACATGACTACATGAGATATAAATATGGGTTATAAGATGCATCTCAGTTTCAAAAACATTGAATCATAGAACTCTGTACAGCTTAGAATTAAAGAAGTAAGATAGAAGACTCTTAACTCTTGAATTTTAATTTTCAGACATTTACTTTTAATTTTAGCAAAAATATTCATGAATGGCACTGATCAAAGCTATTTCTGTGCGATTTTCACACTGTATTGTACAGTCTTTATAACCCCCAACACACGTGTGCACACAAAAGATTCAGCCCGTTATTTCCTACCATCTACGAGGACATTTTATGTAGCTATAACATCAGTGTGGTCACAACGATCTACATAACTGTAGAAATCTGTGTTAAAAGATTGAATTACATAAAACACATTTGGTGTAAGAAGGTATAGGAGGCCATAATTTAACTTCTCTAGGTATAAAAACACAAACACACATATACATGCAACAGTTGAGAAAATACAAAAGGGAAAAAATGCTTTAACAACAACAATAGTAAGAAATTCACATTTATTATTATTAGCAAATTATTTTAATAGTAATTCACATGACTTTTTATGAAGAAAACTTTAAAATGCTACTAAAGAAAACAAAAATCCCCACATTTTTCTTGAACAAGAGATATCAGAGCTGTGAAGAGGTCAGTTTGCAAGCTAATGAGTTGGATGGAATCCAGATTAAAATACCAGAGGAATATTTTAAATTAGAGAAGCAAACTCTAAAGTTATCATGGAAAAAGCGGCACATGGGATTAGTCAGAAAACTCATAAAAATAGAAGTAATAGCTGACATATGAGTCAATTATTACAAATAGTATATTTTTACACTAAACAGGTTAATATCAGCACATTATAAGCAAATAGGACAATGAAATAGGATAGAGAACTCAGAGACAGAGCCAAGTCTGTTAGAAATTTTAGTGGATGATAAGGTTACCTTTAAAATCAATGGACAGGGCTCAGTGGCACAACGCCTGCCTGACAATTGCAAGGTCCTGAGTTCAATTCCTGGTGCCAAAAATAAATAAATAATAAGCAATATCAGTGGACAAATAGGATTCTTTAAAAAAAAATTTGAATTGGGAAAATTGGGCAGTCATCTGTGAGAAAATAAAGCTATATATGTTATTAAATACCAACAGATTCATTAATCAAATGTTAAAAAAGAGGACAGTATTAGAGGACTAGAGAGGTGTTGTGTTTATTGTTATTGTTTACAAACTTGGATGGGAAGAGGTCTTTCTTGGTAAATAAGCAAGTAATGACTGGTAAATGTGATTGCAAAATTAAAAATCTTCATGTGACAAAAATATATTTTTAAGAGAACAAATGACAAATATATATTTGCAGGAATGCACGGGACTGATTTCCTTTATATCTATAAAGTTCTTAAAATTCAATACAGGAAGGGGCCAAAATCACAAATATATGCCAATCATGAAGAAATACACAAATGGCTTAAAAATATTTAAAAAGTTCAAGCCCATGATTAAAATATATACATTAAAATAACAATAAAATATTACCTGTAAGTTAAAAGTTTGATAACACCTGTTGGAAAGGTGTTTAGAAGCAGATACTCTCATTTGATTGGATAAATCTCGCTGGTAGGGTGACTTTGAAGGGTGACCCGCATGACCCGGAAATTGTTTTGTTTAGAATTTGCCTGAGACACATAATTACCCATGTAGAGCTGGGGGGGGGGGTGGCATATGCCTGTCTTTCCACCACACAGGTGGCTGAGGCAGGAGGATCACCATGACTTCAAAGCCAGCCTGGGCTACATAGTGAGACCCTGTCCCAAAAACCCCCTGCAGTACACATGTAACCCAGTACAGTAACTGACAATGGTATCTGCAGTTAAGCGTCATTATAGACCAGGCTTTATTCTAAGGGCTTTCATATAATATGGATTTATTATCCACACAAACACCCTAAAACTAAGACTTAAAAAAGTAACTGAGTGACAATTAGTTCCAAGTAATGGGACAACTATTAAAACATGGGTTAAACAATTTTAAATGCGTTATCTCATTAGACAAGAATGTTGGAGGTAAGCGATGCCACCCACAGATGAGCGGTGCAGGTCAGTCACTGTGCGCTCACCAGTGACCCTGCAGCTCCCATAACCTACTCCATATGGTGCCAGTGTGGGTGCCACAGCTCCAGCCCTCACAGTCTCACACACGGTAGCATCAGAAGCAAAAGTCCTTGTCTTCTGATCAGAAGCAGAACTCTTTCCCGAAGCTTCACCTGGGACCCACCTGCGGGTGGCTTTGCAGGGCAGATGACATGAACAGCAGCACATACTGAGCACTGGATAAGTGCCATGCACTGCTGTGAGTTCTCCTATCCACTGACTCGTGTCATCTTCGTGGCCTCCTCTACAGAGCAGGCATTCCTGTCTCTGAGGCAGGGTTTAAGGGACCCGTCCAGGACTTCAGAGGTGATAAAAGCTGGCCTCAGGATTGTGGGTGAGCCCCACTGTAAACTCGCCACTAGTGGGCTTCCCTGGGCCTATGCAGATCACTAGGAAGGCAGAGGTCATCGCCAGCCCTGCAAACTCCAATCACTTTTGTCTCCCATGGCTAAGGCCTTTCCTGTGGCCCCCGAAACAAGTCCGCATCCTAAAATTAAGAAGGAGGGAATAGTTGCTGGATAGCTAATTAAAGGTGTTTGCCAGAGAAAAGTGCAATTATTACCCTCAGCTGGCAACTGAGGGAGCAAAATTTTCTGAAAAGTACTGTAAATACCAAGGTGTACAAACAAGGGAGGCCCAATTAAATAAGTCATGGGTGTTGGCGCAATGTGATAACGTACAGTGATGTTTTAAAATGGTAAACGGTCCTGTACGTAACTATACAGAAAAACTTAGAGTATATATCTAAGGCGAGAAAATCAGAGTGACTCAAGAACTTCCCAAAAACCTAGCAAAGTTAAATTTTTGCTCTATTTCTCTGCACTACTTTGGACAATTTAAGACAATTTAGGTTTTCAAATGCAATTTAAATGCTTTCCAGAACAACACCCATTGCTTTCATCTCTTAATAAAGTTGACTTTTGGAAGAAGAAACAAAGTCCTGTTTCCCAAGTCACCTCTTGCAGCAGAAGACAGCTGCTCAGATCTGGACTTCCGGTCACACATACATGTCCCTTCCCTTCTTTACTTAATTTTCCCGGGAAGCCAAAGAAAGAAAAAGGAGCTCTTCTTTCTTAATCAGCTTTGGGTCCAAGGACCTGATAGTCCCCTTTCCTCCTCCATATGCCACGAAAATTCAGTCTCCACTTCCCCTGGGAAATTTTCATAAGAAATGTGACAAAAATTGCTCTTGACTCTATTTGTTTTTGAGGCGGCCTATGGTAAATGCTTTCTGCTTGCATTTACATCTTTTTTTTTCCTTTTACTTGAACAAGTGATCAAGTTAAAAGAAACTGATGATGATGAAAATACAAATGATGTAATCTCTGCCCCACAGACTGAATTAAGATTTTTAAAAATCCATTTTGGCATCAACACCTTGGCACTGGCCTGCTAAGTCTGCAATCCTTGAGATTTTCTGGGTGAGGGGTGAAGCTATGGAAACTGCATGGAGAGCTGGCTTCTTGCATTCTCTCCCCGAGGGAAGAGCTCACAGAGAAAGAGTGTGTTAGTGAAAAGCTAATTCCAGGAAGCAAACAGAGGAACTGGAGCTTTGGCCCTGTGGGAAAACGGAGACTGTGGAGGTAATAATGCTTGTGCGTCCAAGAAGAAGAATGGCCAGCTTGTGTCCTGAGAAGGTGATGCTAGGGTCCTTTTGTTCAAGGCGAAGCCATGTTGCTTAGTTACAGAGAGATGTTGCTCTAAATGTCAAAAGCGCAGACAGGAGTGGAATTAGAACCCATGTCCCTAAAATGAAATAACTATATTTTACTTTTTTAAAGAAAATGCTAGTAGTGTTATTCAGATACTCTTGTTCCAGTTGGAGACTCAGCCAGAATTCTTGTGCAAATCATAGTTAAAACTGCTCGATGGTTTCTTCATTTCACCTCTGGTATTCCAAGCAGCAGGGATGAATTGAGGCCTCTCTAGCCAGTCACTGGAGAATTCAGATGTGGTATGTGGGTCCCGGATATAACCAGTCGCTCCACTGAGGCAGAACGGAGCCAGTGCGGCTGTGCATTTTGCGTTTTCATGCCTGTCTGCCAGGTCTGGGGAGATGGGTGTGGGAGGCTGGCTATTGGCTATTTGTGCAAAAACAGTGCAGGGTTCGAGTAGGGAGGTGGCCACCACTGCCCACCCACCTGTGCTGGCTGTCAGGGTAGGCTGTGGGTGTCTGGGTTGTGTCTGTTTTGAGTGACATTTCCAAAAGCAGAACTAGTGAAAGCAGAACGATGGTGGGAAATGGTTTGGCCACCCGTCCTCTTCCGATGCAACCTTCCTCCCAGGAAGGAGCCAAGGCTTTCATGGAGTACCATTCATCTCAGTGTTACCTGCTAAGAGCAGTGCTATAGAATTGCAAGGGCCTGAACGTTTTGTTAGTAGTTTACTACTCCTTGTGTGTTTGTTTGTTGAGTTCTGTCTTCATCCTAAAAGTATCCAAATACTTTTCAGCAGTACCCTGCCCCTATAGGCCTTCTGCCTGTGGACATATTTGCATCATCCCCTAAGAGTTAATTTCTTTTCAACTTATACTTGAGACAAAGAAAACATGAGTCCAAGTCAAGTATTTTGAGTACATTGGTGTGCAAACTTTGGATTGAACAAAACACAAAAGGCAGGTGACATATCACCTGATTAAGGGGGTAGGTCATGAGGAAAAAGTAAGAAATCATTGTTCATACACACACATAATCATATAGGGCGATAGAAGTTGTGGCAAATCCAATATGTGTATTTTTGTACTGGCAAATAGTTCAGTTGGGAGGAAACGTTCCTGTGCTTCTGTGTAAGTGGGTAAGAAGAGTTTGAAAGCTAAATTGAAACACACTCCAGGAGACACTGAAGATAAAGAGTACAGTACTTGAGTCAGTTGTCTATTACTATAACAAAACACTGGAGATAATCAACATAAAAAAAGAGGACAGCCTTATGGTTTTGGAAGCTTCAGTCCATGGTCAGCTGGTTCCATTGCTTTTGGGCCTGGGGCAAGGGCAGCGCATTATGACAGGATCTCACGGCAGAGGAAGCCACTCACTTCATTGCAACCAGGAAGCAAAGAAAGAGGAAGAGGAGGAGTTAAGAGTCCCAATACTCTCTTAAAGGCCCCATTTCCAATGACCTAACTTCCTCCCACCTAAGCTCCACCTCCTACAGAATTTGCCTCTCAACAGCGCCATAAACTGGTAACCGAGCCTTTGACATAGGAGTCTTGTGGGTGACACAATCCAAACTCCAGCGGCACTCATAATTTACTTTTAAGCATTTTAAGGAACAAATGCAATGACATGTATGAATCACTGGACAGTGTTCTGCTACAGGGCAGGTACCTAATAGACATCAACTGCCTTAACTTACAGGGCTGTAGGAGCCCTGAACAGCTACACAGACACTAATACAGTTTCCAGAATGAATGCTGCAAGACCATTGCTCACTGTGAAAATGGCTAATTGTGTTTAGTAATGGAAAATTACTTTGTTACACAGAGCAACATGCTTAAAATCTATAACTCTACCTTGGCCAGCAAGCTGTTTATTCTGACTCAATTCTGAGTCACGAAAACCGAATTACCTTATTTCCTGATCCTGAATTAATCTTGGATTGATCTCTGAAATAAAAGACTGAAGAGTTTGCTTTGTTTTGTTTCTGAGGTAGTAATAGGATTGGGAGCTTTGAAAAGAGACATAGGTTTGCAAACATGCTAGACCAAAAGGTGCCCAGAAATAAAAATATGTGAAACTTAAATCATAGGCTATCAGAATAGGAAAGAGCACTACAAAGACTGATCATGGTTCTTCGGCGAATTTCTGGAGCTAAAAACAAAGACCTCAGTGCTCTACCGTGTTCAGAGAGCCCAGGCATAGATTCTGAGGTTTGAACTGCGGTCTTGTTTGCAGGTATAGAAGTACAGCCCTGGAACAGGGAGCAGTGGCCTGCAGACAGCCAGACCAGATCTGGGGACTTTCAAGAGACCAGAATCTGAGTCTTTTATCTTCCGGGTTAGTTCTTACTTTCGTGAGTCATATTTCTTCATCTTGAGTAAGTACATTTTTCTACGGCTGAAGCATTCAGAAATCAGCTTTGTAACAAGCCTAAAATTAAGTAAGACTAGATGTTTTAATAGAGCCTCAAAGTAAAACAACTTTCACCCCATGGTATTGTTTCTACTGCTGATATTTATATTTATTCTATTTATAGTTATTTCTCCTGGAGTGACCTACATTTACAGACATATAAACCTAACCCTCTAACCCTAACCCTAACCCTAACTCATCGAGTGAGGCTTGTTTTTACATGAATAATGTGCTTACCTGATGCTTTACACAAATCTAGGGTGAAGCAGGGGGAGTACCGTGATTGGGTCATTTTGGAAGCTTCTTCTCCTAAGTCAGCAGCAGTCTGGGAGACAGAGCTAAGTGTATGCTTATGGACTGTTCATGGGCTCCTAGGACAGGTTCTGGGAGATATCCGCAGTAGTGACGATTCCGCTTGGAAAGTCTTCATAACTTAAAACAAGGCAATTATTCAGGCCTGAAGTTGTGCTGCACTACAAATGGAGCAATCTGAGCTCTAGCATACTCAACAGCAAGGCACACGTGAGCCTGACCACAGTGCATCACAGAACTCACCACCTCTCTTCTCAGGGTGTCACCTAGACACCCTTCTCCCTCTGTGGAAAAGCTTCCTCAGCAGGGACGCTGCTCCCTTGGTTCTGCTTTCTGCCTCCTTTTCCCTTGTGTCTCATGCATATAAGGAGCATTTGAAAACCATGTTACATTTCTAAATTAAAAATCGTTTTATTACACATTGCCATGACTCCCCCTCAAAAAACAACCGCTCACTTGAAGCACACTCATCCTGTTGTTCTTGTCACTGTCTGAAGCCGTTCTGCAAGACCTCTTTCCTGAATGTCTTTACCAGGTGTAACCAAAAATATAGTGAGTGTTGCTGCTGAGTACCATGCATTGGAGAGCCAGGCTCGGAAAACCTTGACGGTGTTTCCTTGCCCATCTGGCAACTAGGTCATCTGGCTCTTCCCCAAAATCAAAGTAATCAGGACATCAAGGCATCCATGTGACAGCACAGCTAAAGACACAAAAGAGGACTTCTGGAACTGCTTCAGAAAGTAACAAGACTGATGGGATAAGTGTGTTCGGAGTGAAGGGAAAGATTTTCAGGGGGATTCATGGCCATGTGTGTTTGACTGTACTTTTTTCACTGCAATGTGCACTATATTTTCCAGTCACATCGTCTCCCTCCTTAGGCCTTTCCATTTGCACCATGCCAGTCCACAGTGACCAGCCACTTCCCAGGATTCAGCTGAGCACCTCGTTGCCAACTTTCTAAGCTTTCTCTTTGCCGTTGTTCAAAGTTCATCTTTAGAGTTGGATTCCATGAGTCACCTCTGTCTGCTCTGCACAATGTCTGCAGCAATGAGACAGACAGATGTGGGTGCTGGGTAGATGGATGCTGAACAACTTCAGCAAACACAGCTGCTACAAAGCCCCTCCTGCAAGTGCCATGGAGGGGTTTCATCTACCTGCCTGGCTTTCACTAGGGTGAGGGGTGCAGGTGACCGTTTCCAAGGCTAAGGGGTACACAGGGTCCTCCCTGCCTTCTCTGTCTGAAGCCCTTTATGCTTCCTGATCTGATGGATGGATGACATCCTTAGTCCAACCTCTACCCATGGCTGCAGCGAGTTCCCATCGATTTGGCAAGGTTTGTTCTTTAGCATTTCTATGGAACTCCCTTGAGTAGGAAGGAGGAAGTGTCAACGAAAAACTATTCTCTGTCCTTCCTGAAGCTTCAGATCACCTCTTGTACTCTTAGAAGTGATGTAATTCATTGCTTGATTTAGAGGTTCTGAGCCACCTTCCTCTGACCTCTTTGCTTGCCTTTCCTTTCATTGTGGTTTTATGTTCTACAATTTTTCTTGACTCTTCAGGAAGCTAGAATAGCAGGTGGTAAAAAATAAGGCCTAGTGTATGGAAAAGTTGGCTTGGATTGGGATAGATTTTTGGTTGGGAAAATGCCTTTGGTCCCTTGTACAAAAGACTTTCCCCTGTAGCGGCTGGCCAGGAAGAACCAGCCAGCTTGAGGTCATGAGCAGTCTTCTCATTCTTAAAGTTGAACACAATCGCAGGAAGTCAGTTTGGCAACATCTTGGTCACGTAGATCCAGAATAAACCCCGAGTTCCAGATTTTTTTCCTATCACTGTACCACGTGTCCCAATTAGTGGATTACTAAATGTTGCTATTGTAAAATTAGGAGCTTGCAAATTATATATGGATGCTCTCAGCAGCACTGAGAATTCAGGTTTCCAGAATAGTTCTGGGGACATTTTTAACTAGCTGTTAAAGGAAACTTTGTATGACACCTTTTTCTTTTCTTTTTTTCTCAAACCTACAAAATGCTTTTGTCTACAAATCCATATGCAGATTTCCTGCTCCAACTGTGTTTGCATCTTCACTACTGTGAGAGGAAACAAGAAATTGAGACGCCTTCCTGCACCAGGAAGCTGGACCCAGACGTGTTTCTGCATGTAGTGGCCAGGCCGGTCCCTCAGAAAATCTCTGTTGAGCAGTTGTAGCAGGACCACCAGGGCTGAGAGCAGAACTGTGACACTGAAGGAATATTCCCATGCCTGTCACCCACTCCTTAAGTTTCATTTAACAAGAGAATTAGAGAACTGCAACCATGACAGTATTTGCAAAGGCAGTAAGGCCTGCTGGCTGGATGGAGTCTTTCTAAAAATCAGAACTGTTTAGGGGGAGTAAGACACAGTAATAGCCTTAAGTGCATGTACCTCGGAATGTGCAGAGAATGGCGCCCGACTTTCTCTATTTCAGTAGGGCTTTTTTTTCTTAGAGTTATCAAAATGCACTCAATTCTCTCTCCACTGAGCCATTTGTGAGAGTCTTCCATTTCCCCTTGCTCTTTCTCCATAGTCTTCACATCTAGGGAATCTGTTCAACACACGAACAGCAAAGGATTCTCGTCAATGTGCATTTTAAGTGGCTGAAAAAAGCGTAAAATTTATTATCATCACCATGGCTTTTATATAGTTCTCACATGGCCCTAAATAAGCTGCCAAGAAGGAAGTCAGCCCATGGAGAAAGAGAGAGAGAGAGAGAGAGAGGGGAGAGAGAGAGAGAGAGAATGAGAATGAGAGACTGTGTGTGTTTGGTGTTTGCCAGGCTGTGTTGGGAGAGAACCCAAGCCACATGGCCAGGCCACTCATAGTCCAGCCAACAGTCCTAGCAGAGTGCAGCCCTGGCGTCAGCCTAGCCCAGCTATATAATGTGAGAGTGAAGAGCCCTCGGGTGATTCCAGCTCCCAGGTCTCCTGTGTCCCCAATCACCCTCCAAGTCTTTCCAGCCAAAGCACCAGAAACTGGAATGCAATCGAGCCATCCCTTCAGGGTTCCGATTCCTGACCTGCAGAATCTCTGAGTGCACTCACACGGGATGGCTTGCTGTGGAGCAGGAATAACTGGGGCAGTCACTATCATCCCCAGTTCTGCTTTTCTGAAAGAGTAAATGACTGCGCAGAACAGTTTGCAAATGCTCTTCTGGGCAGGAGATCGCTAAGTTCTGCGGGCAGCCCTAAGTGTCCTCTAGCGTGCCGGGGCTCATGCTTCATAGAGGGCCATATGAGCAGGCCACATCCTTCAAACAGTGTCTGGACCCTTTGATATAAAAATATTACAAGTGGGTAGCTTATGGATAACAGAATTTACTGCTCACAGTTAGGGGGAGTCCAGGGTCAAGGTCCAAAAGACTGTGTCTTGCTGAAGGTTCAATTCCTGTTTCATAGATGGCCATAGTGCTGACCTCAAAACCACTCAAAGACTCTTGTCTCCAAACACCACCCCATTAGGAACTAGGTTTCAGCCTAGCAATTTCGAGGAGTGGGGATGTTAATCCTGCAGAGATGACCTCAGGAGAACCCAGATGGCTCAGAACCTATGATGCTGAGGGAAGTTCCCAGGATTCTAAGGCTGCACCTAGGCAGGAGCCAAGCATGGACGATGTCCCATCCTGTTCGACATTAGGTGTGACCAAAATATTCTGTGAACATTTACAATTTTTTTAAATGTACTACACTGAAAGACACGTTGCTATGAATCCCCAACAAAATCCTCCTCCTTGCTTGGCACACACAGATCCTACCCTTCTTGCCACATTCTGAAAGAGTTCTCCGAGTCCTCTCTCGTGTCTTTAGTTGCATGTGGCTGCCTCAATATCCTGAATCAATTCAAGACGTTCACCTGTCATGGTCGTTTTGACTACGGGGAAGAGTCAGTAGTTGTACCACGCCAGATCCGGTGAATAAGGTGGACAGAGACATGATATAACGTCTTTACAAACTTGCCTTTCCATAAAAATATTCACTGTAATCTTTTATCAAAACTTTTCAAGACACTCAGGAAAGAGCCCTTCTAGAACTTTTTCAGAAAGTGGCAAGAATATTGAGATAAGTGTGTTTGAAGTGAGAAAGAGTATTTTTTGATGGGGATTAATGGAAATTTCTTTGATGTAATAAACTCTTAAAATTCAACATCCGCCGTATTTTTAAACATCCCTCATATATTAAAAAGCTTGTTCTTTATTTTCAAGTTTTCTTAAACAAATAGAGTTACTGAGAAATTTCATAAAAATTGCTTTAAAGAAGCATCTCTCTGAGTAGTGTATCTGTAGGGTATTTAACTCCAAGATTATCCAAAGTATTACTTCTACTAAACACTATCTACTATATATCCCTTCTTGTGTACATGTGGCTTAGAGTTAATGCTGCTAAAACACTAGCCTAAAGTAAGGCACAATATCAACAGCTTCCAAATCACTTTTTTGGTTTGTTCTTGGGTGTCCTATAAACAGCCTGTAGATCTAATACTGAAAAAATATTAAGACCTAAAAAAAAAACCAAAAAACTGAAGTGTGACCTGTTCCAGCCTGAACTCGGCCAGCTCTTTTCCTTGGGCTGTTTATAACGTATACATTCCTCCAACGTCCTGGGCATAAAGAGCTGGGTAATATATGGGCTCTCTTCTGCTCCTCGCTGCTTGCTCCGGTTTCATATATCTCAGAAATTACAAAATCAATGAGATAAATGCCACCTGCCTCTACCACCACCCCCATCTGCAGGCTCCACTTCAAGAAACCAGCCACGTGCTGGAAGTCACAGAAGGGACGCCTCTGATGCCAGGGGAGGAGGGGGCCTCTTTCCACACTTGCTCAAGTACTTCCCTGACCTGAGCGGGTTCTCATCCTGCCCTTGACTCCGCTCCTTCCTTCCCCACCTCCCCCGGCTCTGCTGCCCACTGGGCTTGCTGCCGCCTGCAGTCTGACCCCGCTGGGCTGCTCAGTGTTCCCCTGGTGTGGCCACTCCTGGAATTTCCTTCCCACCCCCTGCCCTCTCCCACAGCAGCCCTGTCTATTGCAGCTAATAAATCAGCCTGCACCTCTCTTTTTAGACTGTTGCCTTTTCTCCGCCACTCTTATCTTTAATATGTGCATTATTTTTAAAAATTCAAATTTAACAGAAAGAAAGCATTACAGAGAACACCCCAATAGATTCAGGAATTTTTGCTTTGCTCTCTGTCCCTCTCTGAATGATTTGAAAGTGAGTAGAGTGGACCCATCAGCGCTTTTAGTTCCTGTAGGACCAGCTAGTTGCTAAGAACAGACATTTTTAAAATGCCACCTTTCCCACTGATACCTGCGCCCTCCTCACACATGAAGTCCTTCCCTTTTCTTTTGAGCCTCCCCTGCTATGGGTCTTACAGAGGCACCTCTCTCATAGCACCTGTACCCTGGCTCTCACGGAGTTTCTGAATCTCTGCCTTCTTCATCAGGTGTGAGCTCCTGCAGGCCGGGCTTCTGCTGGTCCCCTCTGGGTCCCCCAGGCCTCCCCAGTGCACGGCATGGGGAGCCTGCTTAGTCACTGGCACCAAATAAATGCCCAGCTGAACGAGAAGAGTCTACTTGTGGTTTCTCAGCCCAGGACTAGAAGCCCCTCGTCCCTGGCCACGTGCTAAGTCTGCCCTGACAGCCCGAGGATCTCCTTTGTCCTTCTCCATGGCTGCTCTTTAGATTTCTTCCCTTTTCCTTCTCCAGTCTCTGTGGACAGCGAGTCTCATTTCTGAAGGGCTGCTTTTTTATTCCCAAGCCCAGTGACGGTGTGATGGCTATCTGCTCTTCCCTTTCATTCTGTTTGTTTCTTAGCATTAGCCAATACTACTTCTTGTTGCAAAAAAAAAAGTAGTAAAATAATGTTTTATAAAGATTTTAATTTCCATTAATTACTTTCAATAAATACATTTCCTAAACCAAGTTTATGTTCTCCAGAAAAAATGGTGTTGTTGAGATGATAGCTTTGGATTTAGATTATATTTTGATTATAGAATATAGGAAAATATCCTTGTATTTTTATTCCATTTTCAAAGAAATTGGTAGTGGGTTTTTTCTTTTCTAATTTAAACATTCCCCTGCAGTGTTGGTAACTCAAAACAAATCTCATTACACACAGGCATAAGCACCAAGACATAATGCTGAATTGAGCTGAAAAACAAAACCAAGTAGTTTCATGTAGATGGAATAGTTGTTATGAGATTTTCTTAAGGTTCCTACCATTTTGATTGTCACTGTGTCTGGTGACGTGGGGTATACAAGAGACTGTCAGAAGCAGTCCATGCCCTCAAGATTAAGTGCAAGATGCAGACATGGGTTAGACAGTAAAAATAATGCAATATGGCCTTTGTTCCAATTACCAAATGTAAACGGTATGGATGCGATCTACAAGAATCACCAAAATGAGAAAAATCAAGGGCTATGAAGATAATTTACAGAGAGCAGCTAGGAATTGCACAGTTGAGGGGAATAAACACAAAGGAAAAGCTGCCACTACTATGGGTTTTAGATAGTGCTGGAAATAAACAAGCCTGGGTGGGGTGCTGGGTACTGGAACTGGTCTGGAAAGCTGAGATCCATAAAGTAAGAAATCAGGAAAATGGGAGTATAAGTAGTCAGTGAAACTAGGGGGGAAAAATACATGTCTTTTAATACCATCAAGGACGGATCAGAATGAGTAGCAGTTCAGAGGCTGTTACGATATTTTAAGTTTGAAAATCTGTTAGTGGTAGGAACAAAATGGAAGAGAAGGATTGTGTGAGAAGCCACTCTAAGGCTTTCAAACTGCATCAATATAGGGAGAAGCAAGCAAGAAAGAACGTGAATGACAGAGGAATAGAGCACCCCTACTTCCAAGATCAGAAGTAAGGACGTTCCATGTCGTGGACACACATGGATGTCTGTTTGTAAAAATAATCACTGCCACTGTATCTTGAGTCTACTGCAGTCAGATAATTGGCTGATGATAGTAACAAGCATTTGTATTGTAAATACGAGGTACCAAGCTCTATTTCAAAACATAGTGTCTGTATGTATAGAAGAACTTGAACATCCATAGAGATACTGTTGTCACATGTAATCTTTATACCACCCTTATTCACCTCCATCCTACATACAAAGGGGCCAAGGCACGGGGAGGTTTGGTGACCTGCCAGAGGTTAGAGTAAAACCAGGATTCAAAACCAGGTAGCCTGACTCTAGAGCCCGAAGGCCTAATTGCTGTGCTCTACAGCAGAGCATTCGAGGCACCTTACCCATCATGCCTCAGCACAGCCCAGTGACGGAGAGAGGGGCTCCCTGGTTATCCCTCTGCCCACACAGACGCTGACTCTCAGCCAGTGCGGTAGTGGCCAGAATATCTGAAGCTTGTTGACTCCAAACCACAGAAGCTGATGAAGTGAGGCAGCGCCAAGGTTTTACCTGAGGCTGAAATGCTGAAGGTAAAGAATGAGGAACACGGGGTTACAACACTATGAAAAATATATCCAGGTAATTTTTTAATTAACTTGAAATAATTATATTATTGATGTACTTTATTCTGTCACTAGGTTGCATTAAATTTTTTATTGGCCATCTGAGTACATGTATTAATGATATCAATAAAAACACTTGGGGTAGGTTTTATTTTCCTAATTGCTTCATCTTCTTTTTCTGGTTCAATAATGATAATTATATAACATCGATATGAAAATTTCACTTGACTGGAGTTGCTCCTTTTTATTTTCCACTCTAAGCAGTATATTAATAATTATCGTCATAATCCAGTGCAGCATAATAAATATGACCTAATGATATTTAATCACATTAATGATGTAAGTGGCAAAAAAATCAGTCGATATTCAGAAATGTTTCTAAATTTTTTTTTAAATTGGTGATTATCAGAAAGACTTTTTCAAGTGGGATTTATGATGCCAAGCAAGCCCCGGGAGCTTCTGGGGCTGGAGGCAGAAAGATCCGTCATTCCCCAGGTGGCTCTCTGAAACCCAGGAGGATGACTTTTTTAAGTTTCACCAGATCCTGGATGACCTAAGCACCTAGCTTGGCAACTCTGATCTTGCCACTCAAAAACACCCTGATGGCCAGCTCTCCACTTGAGCCACATCTCCACAATGACTCCCTGCAAAGCAAAAAGGAACTAAATTATCCGCAAGTGTGAAATCTGTATCCAATCCTAAGAAGCCTAAAGCTAAAAATCTGTTGTATACTTTCCTTCTTTCTGAAATAATATTAAGCTCAGGCATATATAATTATACAGGAACCACTAGGCTGTGAAGGATGAGAAAATATAACACAATTATCTCTTCACAAACCTCAGCTGAGATCTGACAGAAGTCAACATGAGCTGAGAACACCCCTCCCCTCCCCTCCTCTTTTCCCTCTCCGGTTTAACCCTGGCTTCAAATGGCTTTCTGCAGAATTTATGTCTGAGAATCTGCCTACATCCCTGGAACAAGACAACTGGGCTGGTCCAGACAGCCTCCTATGGGAGATGTCACATTCAATCCAGGGATGACATTTGCAGGAAAAGCATGGTTGTTTGGGTGCACTGGGGACACTGTGCAGTTCATAATCAGCTGGAAGCCAGCCAGTCCGGAGGGCCAAGGCCAGCTCTACTCAGGACCTTGCAGCAAGACAGAAGAAGAAGGAGGAGGGGACCATTACTTGGATCTGAGAATGGGGCAGAAATTAACACCAAGAAAATGAGGAGGAGGATAGTAAAAGGAGACCAGAGAGTTAAGTTTCCAGATTTGTCGGAGGCCAGCAGAAGTCCCTTTCTGCCCCCAGGAAAACTTGCAGGCACAGAGTATGAAGACTCCCTGGGCGAACTAATCCTGTTCCATTCCTTACCCCTGCTCAGTGTTTTCTTAAGCTAGTTTTTCCAGGACCTGACATGCTTCTCATCTCCTTACTTCATTTCTGGCTCCGTCTTTGCATGCTGTCCCCTTGACAGTCTATCTGGCTTTCTGTAGGACACTCTCATGATCTCCATTCACCCTGTGCAGCCTATGGGACAACCCTGCCTCAGTAGGAAGCTAACAGTGGCTCCAGGGAGCCCACCCTGAGTCAAGTGCCCCAGACACCCATTAGACTGAACTCATATAAAGCAAAATAGGAAACATTTGCTGTTGGTGGCACAATCATTTCCAAATAAGAACTGAGTATCTATGTGAAAATTTGTTTTTGTGTAATTTTTATATCTATGAACCATCATCAAGCCTGGTTTTGGTAGAAAGGTGGAAGGCACCGGCACCATACATTGGAATGAAAAAAGTAGATTGTGGAAAAAGAAATGGGTTCCACCATCATCATTATTAACCGAAGTTACTGGGCCCATATTAAACCCTGGTAGGTCAACATGGTCTTGAGAACGCTCAATTCATGTAGCAAACATTGCCAATAGAAGATTTCAGGATGGATGGATAGAGGAACCTAGCACTCACGTGCTCATCTGCAAAGAAGAAGCAAAGTGACAGAGATAAGTGTTAAAGGCACAGAAAACTCATTCAATGAAATGATAACAGAAAAATTCCCTAATTGTGGGAAAGACATGAAGATCATAAACAGGAGCCTTATAGAACCCCAAACAGATATCACCTGAAAACATCTTTATAGTGATATATTGTAATGAAACTGTCAAAAGCATGGGACAAAGAAAGGATTTTAAAACCTGAAAGAGAAAAGTGCCAAGTCACATTAAAATTTAACCCCATTAGGATAGCAGCAGTTTCCTCAATGGAAATGCTACAGGCCAGGAGGAAAACAATTGTCCTGAGTCACATTCCAAGCCCTGAAAGAAGATACCTGCCAATTAAGATGACTACATCCAGGAAAGATATCCTTCAGAAAAGAAAAACTAAAGAACCTTCCAAGACAAGCAAAAATTTGACCACCTTTCCAAAAGATGTTTAAGAAGTCTCAAATTTAGATGTGAAAGATAACATGACAGCATGTGAAAGTTAAACTCTTCTTGAATTGAAATCCCCCGCTGTTATTGTATTGGAATCATCTCTCCCTTTAGCTCTAATAGTGTTCATTTTATAAAATTGATTGCTCTGACATTAGGTAGGTATAAGTACACCTACCTCTTCTTGTACACAAAAGAGACATAGAAAAGTATTAAAAACTATCAATACAACTAACCATCAAGTCACAAAGATGAATAAGAGAGGAAGAAAAAGCAAAAAAATTAGGCACAGTGGTGCATGTCTATAATCCCAGCTACTCTGGAGGGTGAGGCAGGAGGATCACAAGTTCAAAATCAACCTAGACAATTTAGTGAGACTCTGTCTCAAAACAAAATCAGATAAATAAAACAAAGCAAATAAATAAAACAGGTTTCCTAGATTGAGTCATCAGTGAGAGAAAGGGAGGAGGAGGAGAGAGAGAGAGATGGCGGATATTGACAAAATGACAGGGATACATCCATCCCATAGCTTCCAATAATAACCATGAATGTAAATAGACTAAATTATCCAATCAAAACATGCGGGTGGCTGAATGGACATTTAAAACAAAACAAAACAAAACAAAACAAAAAGCAACCCAACAATATGCTGCCTATAGAAAACTCACCTCACCAATAAATCAGGGCTTAAATTAGAAGAATGGAAATTGATGCTTCAGTAAAATGATATCCTAAAATAACTATACCTAATCTCACTAAATAGAATATAAAA
The DNA here is from genome assembly GCA_004027295.1 of Dolichotis patagonum. Lineage (NCBI taxonomy): Eukaryota > Metazoa > Chordata > Mammalia > Rodentia > Caviidae > Dolichotis > Dolichotis patagonum. The sequence goes on along the minus strand of PVJX010007870.1, from coordinate 13,037 downwards.
TAAAAACTGTAAGAGAAAAAGAAGATTGCTGTATAATGATCAGGGGTCAATTCATGGCTAAGATAATGGCTGTAAACTTAAACCTACCTAATGTCAGAGCAATCAATTTTATAAAATGAACACTATTAGAGCTAAAGGAGAGATGATTCCAATACAATAACAGCGGGGGATTTCAATTCAACTCTCATCAATGAATAAACCACCCAGGCTATAAAAGAACCAACAAAGAAACACCACAATTAAACTGTACTATAAAGCAAATGGAGCTAACACCATTATACCCAAAAGTTGTAGAATATATGTTCTTTTCATCAGCGCACAGAACTTTCTCTAGGATAGGCAGTAGTTAGACCACAAAAGTCTTAGCAAATTCAAAAAGTTGAAATCATGTTCTGTATACTTTCTGCTCACAGTGGACTAAAACTAGAGGTCAACCTTAGAACCTATACAAATGCATGGAAAATGAACAACACAAATTTGTTAGGTCACTGAGGAATTTAGAAGTAACTTTTTAAAATTTCATGAAACATGATGAAAATACAACAAAAGCAATATAAATAAGGAAGTTTAGAGCAATGTGTGTTTACATAAAAATAATACAAAGGTTTTTTAAAAAAAAATTGATGTCCCATGTTACAGAAATAGTAAATCAATAACAAACCAAACCCAGGGTTAGTGGAAGGAAAGAAATAACAAAAACTAGAACATAAATAAATGAAGTAGAGACCAAAGAATCAATGAAACAGAATTGGCTTTTTTAATTCTTTGAAAAGACTGGCAATTCTTATATAGCTATTTCTTGCTTAGTTTAAAGATGGAAAGAGAGAATAACCAAATAAAATTCTGAAAACAGATCCAGTACAACTGATACAACAGAAATACAAAGAAATCATGAAGGATCATTTGAAAAATTATATGCTAACAAATTGTAAAATCTAGAAGAAATGGACAAATTTCTTCATCCGCCATGACCTACCAAAATTGAACCAAGAAGATATAGCTAAACTGGAATAGACCTATAATAAGTAGTGAGATGGAATCAGTAATAAAAAGTCTTCAACAGAGAAAAATCTCAGGACCACATTGTTCCTGCACTGAATTTTACTAAACATTTAAAGAAGAACTAAAGCCAATTCTTCTATGTAAATTAGCACAGCCACTATAGAGAACAGTATGGATGTTCTTTATAAAATAAAAAAAAAGCTAAAATTAGAGCTACCATATGATCAGCTATCCTGCTCCTGGGTATCTATCCAAAGCAATTGACATCACCATGCAAAAGAGCTATCTGCATGCTGGTGTTTACTGCTACACTATTCTCAATGGCTAAGATAAGGAATCAGGCGAGGTGCCCATCAACAGATGAATGCATAAAGAAAATATTATGTGTTTCCTCAGGGAGCATTATTCTTCCATAAAGAAATAAGAAACCCTGTCCTCTGTAGTAAAATGGCTGGAAGTACGACACATCATGCTGCTAACCAGCAAAATAAGCCAGACATAGAAACTCACAGATCACACAGTCTTTCTCATAGCTAGAAACTAAAACTAAGTTGACCTGAAAGTTAGAATAATGATTATTAGATATGAGGAGAGCTGCTAGGATGGTGTCAGGGTAAAGGTGGAAGAAGGGTAGACAGATAGCATCAAGGCACACTCTGTGCTTCTATGGAACTATCACACTGGATCTCAATCTGTACAATTAATATGTGATAAGAAAGCATTGCTGATTAATTACTATCTGGCTACAAGGATAACTTGAACTTTTCACATCCCGCATCACCTTTATGTCATTCACATCTTTCTGACCACCTCTGGTCTCATTTTCTCTGTTTGTAGCTTCTGTGGTCAGGAGGCTGGGGGTTCTGCCTGTCTCCCCTCAGGATCACTTACTAGACTTCACCTTTTAACCCAAAATGCCACATTGCATTGTGAGAAGCAACGTGGTTTAGCCAAAAGCAAACTTAGAAGACTACAGGCCAGGCTTTCCGTAGTCTCAGAAGGAAGTTCAGGAGAACCAAGGTGAAGGTAGTTACAGGAGCAACCCGTGGAAGCCATACCTTTTTGCCGCCTCTTTGTTGAAGGTTCACTTCACTGCATCCCTTCCCCAGCAGAAGTGGGAACTCCTGTTAGTCAAGGGGTTAGGGAATAATCAGCACCTGTCAAACCCCAGGTCTCTTGGGAGCCTTCCAGCCTTCCTGTGAGCAAATAAAGCCAAGATCCCAGGAGCTTTTCAGCAGTGCAAGATGCAGAGCGGGATCAAGGGGTGTCAAATCAAGGAGTGGTCACTACGGAAAAGCCACAAAAAATGTTCCTTAGCTCACTGACTGTGTGACATTACCAACACTATAATTTCCAAGTTGGCATACACAGTGCAGGTTAATTTAATTCTCCAGTTTTCTGATTCTCTTACTTATCCTCTGTTATGGGTAGAATTATGTTCCCCTCAAATTTGTGTGGAAGCCCTGAGCTCTAGTACTGTATTTGGAGATAAAGCCTCCAATGTGACCATATTTGGAGATGGAGCCTCTAAAGAGATAATTAAGTTAAAGTAAGGCAGTTAGGGTGGGCCCTAATCCAGTCTGACTGATAGCCTTACAAGAAAAGGAAATGCGGATGCAGGAACACACATACACAGAAGAGACAAGTGAGGATATAGGAGGAAAGTAGACATTTGCAACGCAACGGCAGAGGCCATAGAAGATGGAGCCTTGCTGGCACCTTGATCTTAGACCTCCAGGCTCAGAAATATATATATATATATATATATATATATATATATATATATAGCAAAGTAATATCTTTTGCAAACTAATATACACCCTACCTAGGAAGAATTAATATCAAATAGCATTATGATTTCCTATGTGTTAAAAAAAAAAAGTAAACAGCATGGCCACCTATAGAAGATCAATACGTACTTTGTGTGTATTCCCTGGCCTGCAGCGCTAAGCCTCCTGCTGGCTTTCATTTCACCGTCCAGCCCTGGCTTCCCTGATGGCTCTGGGCTTCCTGCTGAGTTTAGCCCTAGAAGGCACTGACCAGAGATGGGGGTCTTCCCGGCTTGGACTGCCACCTGGCAGCATCTGTGTGTCACTGGGTCTCCAGCTGCTGCTGAATGGACCAATTGTGTGACACCTTCTGCATCTGATGCCACACCCTGGGTTCCAGCAGCACCATCCGTCTTTTTCCTCTGCCTTCTTTCACTTTGGCACTGGTAGTGACTATTTAATGTTCCAATCTCTGGGTTTTCCCGCCATTCTCTTTGGCTTCTGGGAAACATGAAAACGTGTAACGAATATCCTGCTTTACATTTGATGAGAGGTAAGAACAAAGTATGGCTTTGTTTTCCTCATTAGACTCTGTCCAGTTTCAACTTCTCTCCTCCTGATAACCTCGTTCTCCAAACTAGCTGCTGGAGCTCCACCCATCCTGTCTAGCTGAGGACAAAAGAAGGAAAGTGAAGTAGAATGAAAAGGCCTTGCACCTTGGCCAACTCAGCTCCTTTGGAAAAGTCACACACGTTTCTGCTTATCTCTCATTGGCCAACACTTGAATCACATGACCAGCACAGGAAAGAGGCAAGTTTTACAGAAAAGCAAAAAATGCCACATGACACTTAGTTCAGCCTTCGTAATTCTGACATCAAGTGTTCTTCCATTCACATTAAAATCAGCAGCTGTCCTCTTCAGATCTGTGCAACTCGTGTGTATTAATTACAACTTCCGGTATGAATGACACTGCTCCGCGAATCCCAAGCCATTAACTCAGAAAAGAAATAGCGTGGCATCTGAGAGCCAGTGAAGTACAGGCAATGATCCAGGTTTCTTACTGCTGCAGAACAGATCACAGCTTGAAGTCAATGCCAGTGATCTTTCGTACTTGGGGCGCGGGACTGGGACAGGGAGCTCTGCTCTGGGGTGTCTCAGGGGGTCATGGAGGAGCCAGGGGAGTCAGTGTTTGCAAGCACCAGCTAAGCCACGCTGGTCTCTCAGCTGTGGCCTGGGAGCTCTGTTGAGCTGCTGACTTTATTGCACGCACGAGCACAGCCTGATTACATGGCTTGGGCGTCTCAGCACTAGTCTGGGCTCCAAGACAAACATCCCAAGAAGCCCAGCCAGAAGCTGCTAAGATCCTTCTGGCTCAGCCTTGCGATTTCCAGGGTCACTTGCCTCTTGTTCAGTTGGACAGACAGATTCAAGGATAGAGGAATTAGCTTCTAATTACACTAAGGACAAGCACAGAAAGTGGGAGACAGTATTACCAACACATTTGTGAAGTTCAGTTTGCCATGATTACTACGAAGCAGACCTAGGCCCCGCTCCTGTGTGACCTTGGTTTAGATACTCCCCCTTACTGAGAACCAGGAGATTCTATGGTTAAAGGCAAGAATGGAACGAGGTATTCTTTGCAGTTCAAGCATGCTAAAATTATTCAGTTTTTGCTCATTGTGAACAATGACATCTGTATCTAGCTAGCTATAGGTCCTGAAAATCAAGTCATAGAAAAGGAAAAGTTTAAATTGCTAGCAATTCTTATGATGTAGCTTTTAGACAGAGCATGTAAGGAATTAGATGATTAAAGACCTTTCACAAAAGCACACCCATGTCTCAAAGCCGTAGAGCAGCAAAGAAACATTATCATTCCACCAAATTAAAAGCCTCAGTAGAGAAAGGGAGTGTGAACCTGGGAGCCTCCTTTCTCAACAAGAGCCACCCCGTGCACATTAATTTTCTCCTGCCAACCGCAGCACACAGGATGCCCGCCCGCACTAGCCTAAGGTCCTACTATTTTCTTTTTTATTGGAGAGGTGCCACTGGAACAGAGAATATAATTTTTATCATAGAAAATTAGAGTTGAGGGGGACCTCAAGGTCATCTTCTCCAATGCAGTGATGCTGAGCAGGAGAGCACAAATGACATACCCCACGGAGGAGGTGTCACCCGCGGGCTAAATGGTTCCCCAGCATGAGCCAGGGTGGAGCTGTGGACCGAGGCGAAGTTCTCAGCCACAAACTAGCAGAGGGCCCATCCCTGAGGGTCAAAAAGTGCTGTATGGATTTCAGAAGCATTCATTTCATTCCCTTCCTCCCTCCCTCTTCGTCTTTCTTTCCTCCTTCCTCCCTTCTTCTCTCCCTCCCTGTCTCCTTTCCTTCTTGCCTTCCTACCTTGCCTTCATCTTTTCCAATTCCTCCCTCCCCTTCCTCATGGATACACTAAACATCACGCAGTACCCTAAGAGATGTCCAAGGCCTGGTGCTCATGTTTTACAGCTGAGGGAAATGGAACTCTGGTGAGTTAAAGCTTTAGCCGACACCCCCTAGCCAGTGAGAGCAGAACACAGCAAGTGAGGGCAGCACAGGGCTTGTGGGTTTCTGTTCTGAACTCTTTCTTTCAGCAGATTTTGTCTTTACTGTGAGTCAGAATCGCTCTTCTACTGGCAAAGATTTATTGAGTTTTCACTGTGTGCAGGAATCTGTGTGAGGCATCTTATTTATACTATGACGTATTTATGCTCATATATACACATATATATGAATGTATATGATACTGATATCCTATTTCGTTCAGCCTTCCTGATGTTGTGGGCAGTCCAGATGCCTAAACGGGTAGAGCGGGGCTAAGTGAAGGCTCCAGGGTCATGAAATTACTCAGTGTGAGAATGCGAATAAAAGCCAGGATAACAGGCTCAAAATTTTCAAATACTCCCAAGACGGTTTTTAACACTTACACTCTCCAGTCATCTGAGAGAGTTCCACTTCATACTCACATTTTCACACTCTAGAGAAATAACAATTGATATTAAAGATCTGTCTGATGCCGTAGACAGTTCATTTGTGCATGGAGAATTAACGCATTAATTCATCAGGGGAAATGTTACGTTTGCTGCTGCAGCAAATAAGCACTTAGCCTAGCTTCTGTGCTACAGGAAAGATTTTCTTACCATGAGTTCAGTTGGTCCAAAATGAAAACACGGCTTTGTTGATCTTACAGACCTAGAGCTGGGATTAAGCTCTGTGAAGGACCTAATTGGCTTCTTTGGGCAATTAGGCAATTGCCTTATGTATAAAATAGAGACTGGGTGAAGAAGTGAAAATGATGACTCTGAAATCCACAGTCTGACATTATTATCTATCCATATTTTCTGACTGAGAAAGATCAAAAATATTTCTTCGGCCTGGGTCCCTTTGTGCTCTGAGTGGGTCTTCGCGTTCTCCCTGAAGAGGAAGAGAGAAGGCTGGTTTCCCAGGAGCGGCGCGCCGGTCACTCTGCGGCCTTGGCCCTGTCTCCTATCTCCTGCGGATTCTCAACCTTGCCAGAGACACAACCCCCTGGCCTTCCTTTTGGGCTTCACCACTTTTCTGTCTATACACCCAGAGCACTTCACAGTGTGTATTTATTTATTCATTTATTTATTTTTAAATCAGTAGAAATTGATTTAAATTTCCCCACAAGAAATTTAACAATAAGGAGACACTCAAAGAAAAAACTTTTCCTACTGACCACAAATAATACATTTGTAACACTTTACAGACACCAAACCCATTCCTGTCCTTGGTTCTTTGGCCTTTGTGGCATCCTGGTTTCCACAGAGGAGAAGACCTGGGACGCATGTGGTCTACAAGATTTGCCTGGCGGTCACCTCCGTTAGTTCATATCCCCAAGCTATTCAATGGCACTGTGGGCCCTCAAGCATCATAGACTCCAGCATGGGCCTCCAAGGATCAGGGTCAGAGCCTCAGCCTGTATTTCCCATTGTAGAACTGCTTCCCTGGCCCACATGAGGAGCTAGAAGAGATAGCTCCATCCCAAAGTGGCTGGATCCAGATCTGACCTCCTCCCTTCCTGAGTGTAGATAGTCAAGTGTGTTGTCCATTGCAGCTTTAAAGGAACCGGCTTCCCCTCACCATGACAGATGACAAAAATGTCCCTCTCCTGCCCTTTCATCACCTGACCATGGCAGAACTCTTCTTCAGTCTGTCTCTTACAGTTTACAGCTCGTCTCGGAATTGCTTCCTCATCTTCTAAAACCAGACAGCAGGATGGAAACTTGATCACTAAGTTCATTGTTTATAGTAAAGTATGGGTGCTAATCAGTTCCTGCATCCCTCTGCCCAGATAAGATGCTCTCATCAAAAAGACTTTCTGCCTTTACTCTCAAAGACATGAGGCTAAAGACATGAATGTGGAGATATGGGCAAGTCAGAAAGCCAGATATTTATTAATAAAATAGGGCCTCACCTACCGCTCAACAGACTCCATGTAAACAGTTACTAAATGGCACACTAAAAGATAAAAATACTTGCACACCATATCGTTGATAAGGGATTGATATCCAAAACTTATGAGAAAGCCACACAAGTGAGATTCCCTTTTATGTGTTAGTTACCACATGAAAAGAAAAAGAATTGAATGAACAAATAAATGGTTGGATGAATGTATTTGTCAGCACAATCACTGCCACTCAAACACTATGTGACATTGGACACGGTACTTAATCTCTCCAGCCGGAACTCAGTAATGTATACTGTGGTGTGATGATGTGAGACTAAAATGAAGTGATTACCAATTGTAAAATGCTACAGAATGAAAGGGGGATTACTGTCATAAAGTGTATTTGTACCTCTCAATCTGCAGGAGAAATCATCATGGGACATCATTGACATTGACAAACTTTCTCAAGGGTAGTCAGTAATAAAAACATGTCTTCATAAATGTTACATTTCAAACAGGCTTTTAGGTCCAATGGTCTAATTGTTTCAAACAACATTCACTTTTTATTTTTTTTAAAAAAGAGAAACAAACAAGTTTCAGCTCCATAGCTTTAATCTTCCTAAAGGTCACTGAGTAAGGTCTGACGTGGAAGACACAGATAAACCCCGAAAGGGTATGCATCGCCCTTGGGGTTCTTCTCCAGCAGTGAATGTCAGGAAAGAGATACCACAGCCTGACCCAAACAGTACCCTTTCTGCATAGTTATGTGTACAGTGCCTCCAGCAGTCTAAATCACAGCTCCAAGTCCCGAAAGAAAATCTGGAAAGAATCTCAGGATTCCTTGTTCATCTCCCCAGTTCCCACTGGTGGTTCATTCTCTCTGTCCACCCTGCCAAGCAAAACTGGGATGTTTCTTTAACAGCAGGGCTTTTGCCATATCATCCCATACAAGAAAAAGGCTAACTAAGCTATTTCGAACCATTGAGTACCATACTCAAAGGACAACAGAACTCTACCAACTATTAAGACTTGAGTTGCACCAACCACTGGCTCAGTCTTGACTTTAGTTCATTTGGCCAGAGCAGGACATAGAGCCCTCCCCACAGATGTCCACTGAGGGAGAGAAGATCAAAACCAGGCAGACTCCATGCAGGAAAAATGGCACAGGTTTCCTCAGCAAAGGTGTTTCCTCAACCCTGATGCTCACACACGCAGACGTGGAGACGCTGTGCGTGGGTTTCCTGGGTACAGAGAACATCCTCAGGTTTAACACCCCAGCCGCATTGAGAGCGGACTGAAGAACACTGATTACTCCAGGAGTGTATTTTTGGTCAGCGTTTCTACTTAAAAGTGGTGATGTCCAAGTTCTGAAGACAGGGAGTCACTTGGGAAAATCTCAAAATCCGTACATTTGTTACGCACTGTAAACTCTGTCCCTAGAATACAGGGTGTTTTGCATCCACCGTTTTTCGCTGAATGTGAAAAACAATGTGTAGCTTTACGTGCATTCCCCCCAGTAGAAAGTGAACTTGGCATGATTTATTGAGCTGGTATTGCTGGGTGCCCTGTTTTTATAAGAAGACGTCATACATCACACCCACAGAACAGCTACTTCAATCTAACTGGTGTTGGTGGGGCTGCAGGAGCACACACATGAGTCACTCTTCCCCAGTGGCCCGGTCCTCCAGGCTGCTGCTGAGTGAAACATGGACAGCAGGAAGGAAGTTCAGGCCTTGTGACGTGTGACCCGAACATCTAGTGACCTTCCCAAAGTGTATACCTAATGAGGGCAAAATAGAAGGCTGAGTCAGAAAGTCAGCCCCGGGGCAGAGTCTGTAAGGACAGGTCTCATCGGGGGTGTCAGTGAACATGGCGTCATGTTCAAGACGGCAACTCAGTGACCACGTGTAGGTAGCTCGGGTGCAGAAGAAAGCAGTGCAGACTCCATTCTGCTCTCCCTGAAAGAGCCCAGTGCCTTCCCAAGGCCACAGCAAGTACTGCCGACCCCAAAGGACAGTGGCTTACATCTGACTCTTGTCAACTATGCGGTTCCATGGAATGCTCCCCAGCTTACATCTTAAGAGTTATATGACCGTAACTTAAAAATGAACACTGACACCTAATCCATATGGACTGCATGCATGGTAGGTTCTTTAAATATATTCCACTTGTAGGTCTGGTCATAGTGTGTGCTTTTCCTTTTAAAGAGGTTCAGATAGGCACTGTGCTCTTTTTTCAATTGCTATTGAAGCGCAGGGACATGACATAAAATGTAAGTTCCAGGAAAGCAAGAATGTTTTGCTGTTTCCTTCACGGCTGTGAACTGAGTCCATGCATTGACAAGACTTCTTACTTTTCTCCTCAAAGAAATCAGAGTGAAGACATCAATATGGAGACATGGGCATACCAGAAAGTACAACCTCGTCTATGGATCAAAACAGTTACTAGAAGGCCTAGTAGAAAATTAAAACCATATTCCTCATTAGAGGTGAATATACTCTAATATTAGAATCAACTACTGGGAGCTTACTCTTTGTTAAAGAAGTGAATGAATGAACATATCCTTTTTTATGCTTTTTATGCCAAAAGTTATCCACTAATAATTGAAAGTTAAATATTTAGCAAACTGTAAGACCTTTTAATATGAGAATCCTCTTTTTAAAATATCTTTGTGAGCAGGCAAGTTGATCACAACTATCTTCAGTTTCAATCATTCAGTATCTATTAATTTGTTTTTCAGAACTGAGACTCAAACTCAGGACATTGCACTTGCCAGGCAGGACTCATGCCACTGAGCTATACCCCAGTATCACTTTTTTGTGTGTGTGTGCTGGGAATCAAACTCAGGACCTTGGGCTTTCCTGGCAATTATTGTACCACTGAGCTATATTCCTGGCTCTGCTATCTATTTATTTTGACAGAAAAAAATGAGAGGTATTCCATTCATTCACTAATTCATTGGTTCATCCGTACATTCATTCATGAATTGACTTAAAAATCCACACTGGACAAATTCTACAAGCTGGACTCAATGGCAAATATCAGAGCCATAAGGAAACTAACTATGAAATTCAGAGCAGAGAACGTAAATGATGATTACATCACAAATGAGAAGGAAAAAGAGGAGGAAGAGGAAGAAAAACTGGATTCCACTTACTGATTAAGTGCTGTATTGAGAAACTCACACTGCAGTCCTTCCCACATCTCCATGGAGGACACCCTCAGACCAGATGAGAGCGGTCCTCTCAGGGCTCTGCTCATGAGGCTTGAGGAGGCCTTTGTAGGCATCATGTCTTTGAAGACGTATGTGTTTTCATACATTTCAGGAAGCTTTTGTGCAATACTGTCCAATCAGTGTCTCCAGAATCCTTAGCCAATAGAATCTGAGACAACTACATGCCAGGGAGGCAGGAAGGAAGGAGGAGATAGAGAAGGTGGTGGTGCAGATGTGGAGACATCCTGTAGTTAGACACCCTGAGCAGCATAAGAGCTGCTTGCCTGATCTGGCTGAAAGTTGTCTGTGAGACCATACAGGAACTTCCATGTTCCTGAACAATCCATGGGGGGTGTGTGTGTGAAGGAGAAGATGGGGGAGCATACCTGAAGGTTCCCTTCTACTTTTATCAAAACTTGTCCACCTTGAATTGTCCTCCCCATTCTGGGTTTGACCGCATAGTCCCTCCCAGAACCCACAGAGCATGCCTATCACCAGTGAGGAGGCAGGTCTCTGAGTCTGGAGTGGCGGGAGGGTCCTGAGGCCACGCCGCCTCCAACCAAACAACAGTTGTAGAACAGATACCGAGTGACGCGAAGACAGGAGAGGTTCGGAGGCCCACATCCAACCTGTGGGTAAAAATGACACAAGGAAAGTGTGCCATGTTCCCTTGATGGCTTTGCATTTGGTCTCAACTGCACTGAGGCCTGTGGGAGGTTTTCAAGCCAGAAGGAAGCATGGCTGAGTAAAAGCAGCATAACAAAGGTGGGAAGTGGGGGAAGAGTGGGGTTGCTATCACAGGCCCCAGGGAAGGCAGTCGGGTCTGGAGTTTCAGGGAGGAATAGAAGTTAAAGCATAGTGGACAGTGACTCATTAGCTACTTACAGTTGGGAGAAATAGACGCGCCTTCCTGCCCAGCGGCAAAAGCTGATATTAAGAGGACTTTGCATCATTTGTGCAGTTATTTATAATCATCCCTGCTTCCAATAGGAAAGTCATATAATAAAATCATTTGCAGTAATTCGTAAGTAAAGTTGTAAGTCATAAATTGTATCCAAAAACAAAATTTAAAAAGCTACACGTAGATCTTTTGGAAAGGTAACTTAATTAAGTTCCAACCTTCTGATACTGCATTTTAAGTACAATTTCATTCCTAAACATGGAAAGTTGATCTCATCATGATAAGACCAACTTCAAGTATGTGTAGAGGAAAAACATACATGACTGCATGACCAGAGATTCTATAAGGAGAAGTCATACCTGAGACATTTAGAACCTCGCAGTCCACTAACTTAAGATGGATGATACCTGGATGTCTGTCTTGAGTTTCTCATTACATGATGGTACTGTTAATTTGACTGCAGACAACTGAAAGGGCAGCCATTTAAGGAAAGAAAATAATGACCCAAAGTTGGAACGAACTTATAAGATTTGACATTGCTATGGGCCGTCCAAGTATAGATGACAAGATGTACTTAGAAGAATCTGGAGCCAGTGAATGAGATCTAAGCTCACTGAATAAGGCACAAAAATAAGGGGCAACATATATGCTATAAATAAAGTCATGGGGGTAAGTGAGACCAGAGAATTAATGACAGAATGCTGGAAATAATGTTTGAATATATACTAAGCTCAGAGCATCAGCAACGTGGTGTGGCTGTTGAAAAGATATTGATGATAATATGTGTGAATGCGATGTTCAACTCCACCATAAAGTCATGGATAGTCCTGGTCTCCTTGGAGCTGATCAGACTATGTGGCGCAGTGCAGAAGAATTGGGATGACTAAGTGTCTGAAAACCAGGCTGGGGATTTAGCTCAGTGGCTCTAGTGCTTGCCTAGTAAGCGCGAGGTCTTGAGCTTGATCTCCGGTACCAAATAAGTAAGTAAATACATAAAGAGTCTGAAAACCAAGTTGAACCAAAGAACAGTTGTTCAACCTACAGAGAGGATTATTCAGCCTCAGATATTACAAAGGCAGTCGGATCATGCCGCATTACATTGTGAAGTGTCCATTTATTCAACCAGTACTGTTAGAGACGGGAAGAAAATAAATACCTGGCCATGGAGGTATTTAAGGTGTGCAAAATGAAGACCTGGAAAGGAGGATTCTGCAGAAACAAACTCACTCTTACGGATAGGGTGGCAAACTCACAAGATGCCCCCCAACATGGAGATTCTAGGTTTCATTCTAACTGGGAATGAGAGACAGAGGCATTGAGGAAGTCAAATAAGGCTAAAGGACTATGCAGAAGAGGACTTGCTTTCTGGTTTTGAGTCTAGCTTTTATAACGTAACTTAGCAACCTTACCTTATTTCAATTTTCTAACTAAAAAAAAAACGGGATAGACAAAATGCTGGCCACGGTCCCCAAATTCTGTAAAGCTTCTTACATTTTAGTTAATATTCCCAACTAGAGTTTTTACTCCATTAGGCAAATTTATCACTTGCTTATTTTGGTTGGCTGAAAGGTCTAAAATAATGCGCATTTCCAGGACAGGCAAAGAGTATGTCATAGGTCACTGTGGGAGTTGGCGCAGACCATGTAAACCAATTTCGAATCATGGGTGAGTCATTTTGCATCATTACAAGAGTAATACACTTAATATT
>PVJX010007869.1:0-68546 GCA_004027295.1 Dolichotis patagonum | reverse complement strand
CTGCTGTGCTACAAGTTTTCATACTTTTTTTTCTTGGAAATTTAAAGCAATTTGCAAACTATCAGAATTTTTGAGACTTTTAATGTTTAAACCTGAGCAATCACTGATTTTATTATACCATATGGCATTTTTGTTTCTTCTGAATGCACTGATTTTTTAAAACTGAGTAAGAAAGGTGATATTTAAAAGATACAGATCTCCCAACTGATTGGAAAAGTCTTTGGTATGCTCAGAAATATCATAATGTGCTTTTGAATCATATCTTAAAATGAATGCAGTCAGGAACACACTACATCCTGTTTACTTAACCCCATGTGGGTAAATGTGGTTGTTTATTTTTTGGCAAACATCGGTAGCTTTAAGTCTAAAACCCAGGTTCAAAACATATGTACTGTACTCAAATGTTAGTATTCTAAATCTCTTTATGAGAGAAACAACAAGACTTATCTATTTCTTAACATCGTAAAGGATCTTATAATTACCTTGAAGAACAAAACTTAATTGCTTTCCCTCTTGCCTTACTTAAGTAGTGATAAGAGGAAAAAATTGGTTTTTTTTTCCTGGGGAAGGAGATGAAGAACATGTTGGGTGGTAACATTCTTCACCCTCAATAAGGAGCTCTGGTGTTCTTTTGGCTTTCCTTCAGGAAGGTGTATTTCTCTGACTTTCATGATTATCTGTTTACTTCTAAGACTATGAAAATTATACTTATACACATATAATTATGCTTTGTGACTTGGTCCTATCTGTGTGTTTTGGTCTTTATCAGTCACATCCTTCAGAAAGAGAAAATAACAAAATTTTATTTTACAATTGTATTTATAGAAATCAATGTTTTCCGCCCTGTACAGGATAGATAGAAGGACTAACTGATTCTGATTCTGTATGAAGTTCTCATTTGCATCTCACCATGTTGGTAGTCATATTTCATCATCCTTTATTTGGTATTCAGGAACTGTTACTTTCTCTTTCTTTAATTAATAAAGTTTAACTTTAGCACAGTTACTGGTTAACTGCTAGATGAGAATCCCATCTCCACACATCCGTATCATCCCTCACTACTAACACTGTGTGCCAGAGAGAACTGCATTGGCACATCATGGAGATGACCATCGTCTCATGTGAGCAACTGTCATATATATGTATTCTTTAGTGCAATGCCTGTTTTGATCTCTTGCTCATATTTTAATCAGCATTTCCATTTTCTTATTGCTGACTATTAACTGTTCTTTGTGTATTTCACAGATTTGTGAAATACACAAATACACAAATACACAGATCTGTGTATTTATCAGATACGTTTTGCAAATACTTACTCTTTGCCTGTGCTTCTTTTCTCAACTTCTTGACCTTATGTTTCAGAGTACAAATTTCTAGTATTAAGTTGTCATACCTAAGGTCATATAGGGTTTTTTTTCCTATTTTAAAGATTTTTTAGTTTTGCATTTTATAGCTATGTCTGTGATCCATTTTGAGTCAGTATTTTATGAAGTATGTAAGTTTTCCTAGATTTACACATTTTATGTGGATGATCAGTTACTTCAGCACCATTTTTTGAAAAGATCATCTTTGCTCCATTGCACTGTCTTTTCTATTTTTTGCAAAAATAATCACGTTTATGTTTTGTGAGTCTATTTCTGCCACGTTGTTTTAGTTAATTTTCTCTCATTGCTGAGACAAAATACCCACCACCCAAAGTTAAGGAAGGAAAAGTTTATTTAGTTCACAGTTTGGAGATTTCAGTCCATAATCAGCTGGCTCCAAGACAGGGTGGCATGGCAGAGGGGCAACCATTCATGGAGCAGAAGACAGCGAAAAAAAAAAAAAAAGGAGGAGCACAGAAAGAAGACTCTGTGTCTCTTATATTGTATGCAGGCTACCCAGCCTAGGGCGTATATAGCACTCACATCCATAATTCCAGCACTGGACCGTGAATCAATCACAAACTCTAGAAACCTGCCCTCATGACTTCATGAGGCTCTAGGGGGGGCATCCAGATACAAACCATAACATTCCTCCCCTGGCCCTCCAAAGAGTTATGCATGTATTTTATGCAAAAAGTGTTTTAATCCATCTGTAAGAGTTGTCAAAGTCCTAACAGTTTCAGCACTGCTGAAAAGTCCAAGTTCCAAGTCTCCTGGAGATGTAAGGCAAACTTTTAGTTGTGAGTCCCTGTACAAATGTAAAGAAAGTTACACATTTCCAACATTCCACGGGACAAAATAAACATTACCATTCCAAAACACAAACATGAGAATACGAAGGGTTGGGACCAAAGCAAGTCCAAAATTCGGCAGGGCAAATATTAAGTTCTATAGTTCCATTTAGCACATCCCAAACAGTCTGTGGCAAGTTGTGAGCTCCAAAGTGTTTGCCTAACTCCACCCCTAGCTCACTTCAAGTGGTTGTAGCGCTCACAGCTTCTCTGTTGGGCCCACTTTGCTCCCTGCTTCAAGGTTCCCTCAGATGTCCATGTTCCTGGCTTCTCCACACTTCTGGGGTCTCCATTGCACCTTTGGCTTCACACTCACAGCTTGACACGCTGCCCTCTCAGTGGTATACTTCCTGGCCTCCTGGGCCTTCTTCTGAAATCTGGGCGGGAGCCTTTTTAACCTCAGAATTCTTATCTGCTACTTGCACCTAATACCAGTACCACATGGATGATACCAAGGTCTGCTGCCATCTGGAGCAGTAGCTAGGCTTTCCTCTCTCTTGACTGTAGGAGTTGAGTTCCTGGATCACTCGGAACTCTGAACCTGATTCTGACAAACAAAGTCTCTATGCCACTGCCATTCTGGAACCCAATGTGGCTGCCATTGCCATTCTGGAATGTAGTGTGGCTGCAGCTATTCTAGAACATGGTGCTTTGTGGCTTTCTCCTCAAAGCAAAACCTTTCACTTGTGCAGTTTTGATGCCACAAAGGGTGGAGATGTGTTGCTTCTTGTGATGCCCCCAGGCCATCTTTTCTATTCTGCTGTTCCTTCTCAGCAATAGAGATCAAGATCTACTCATCTTTATCTTTGCAGTCTACATCTTTGTTGGAACTTCCTTTCCAGCCAAACTTACAACCTTTTAAATCATCCTGCTCTTTACTCTTAATTTGCAACATAAATCTGGCTGACAGCCCCCAATAGCAGCCATACCAGAGCCTTAACATTCAACTGCCTTGAAATTACTTCTGCCAGATTAATTAGTTCACTGCCCTTAATCTTAGTCTCAGGCAAAGTCTCTCAGGCTCATGTCCAGAGACTCTGCCAAGCCATAACATACATCATCTGGGCTCCAACAACATTGTCCATTTTTCTAGGAGAAACCTCCCAAGACCCATCTTTTCCAGGAGGATTTCTGTCAACCTTCTGGTCTTCTGAGCTCTGACCAGAATCTCCCATACATCACAGCCCAAGTTGTTTCAGCTCCACTCTTTCAGAAGACATCTCAGAACCTTCCCACACTCTTCCCAGAAGCCGTTCCCAAAGGTTGTTGAATCACATGGTTGGATACAGTCACAGCAGCAATCCCCCTTCTCTGGTACAAAATTATCTCTGGTCATTTTTCTCTTGTTGCTGGACAAAATATCTGATTAAGGAAGAAAAAGTTGATTTAGTTCACAGTTTGTGAAGGTATCTGTCTATAATAAGCAGGCTCCAAGGCAGGGTAGCACATGGCAGAGGGCAACAGTTCATGGTGACAGAAAACAGCAAAAGCAAAAAGAGCAAAAAAGGAGGAGTATGGAGAGAAGACTCTTTCTGTCCCTTGTTCTGTATGTAGGCTACTCAGTGTAGGATGGGTTTAGCACTCATAGCCGTAATTCTAACATTGGACCATGAATAAATCACAAACTCTAGAAGCCTGCCTCCATGACTGCAGAAGGCTTTAGGGGAACATCTAGACCCTAACAACCATAACAACCGTAACACCTGTCTATTCTGTTGATTCTTTTTTCTTGTTTTCCAGTACCACGCAGTTATGATTAGTGTAACTTCATATTCAATATAGAAACTTGTTAGTACTAACCTTCTGACTTCGTTGTTTTTCTTCTATATTTTGCTAGCTATTCTGGGTATTTGAGTGTGGGTCTACACAAACTTTAAAATTAACTTGTTAATATCTAGAAACTACCTTGCTGAAATTTTGGAGATTGAGTTGAATATAAAAGTCAATTCAGAAAAACCTGACATCCTGACAGCACTTAGAATAATTACATGTATGTCGAGAGCTCTAAAACTTGCTTTGTAGATGACAGAGAAATCTTAATTGCTACACAAATTTAACTGTCATTTTCTTTGCAAATCAGTGTTCCTGAGACACATTTTGTGCTTATTTATGTGACAGGCATATGGTTGATTTTAAACATAAACTCCCATTATCAAGGTTATTAACTTTATTTTCTGTTTCCAATAGGGCTTCTCTACTTAAAATGTTACCTACTGTAAGAATCTTCAATGGCGAGATGCTAAGCTCTTACTCAGAAATCCACACTGAAGAGCACTATCCTCTAGAGTTAGGACAGTTGCTGGTACTTTGTCAGACCCAGATTCGAGAATTCAATTTACTAGCTGAAACCTATTTCGCCAGAAAAGGGTAAGATTGTTATATTCTTCTTGGGTTTAAAATAAATAACGTGGACTAGGGATACACCTTAGCAGAAGAGCACTTGGCTTTTTTTTTTTTTTTTTTTGTCTTTTTGAGACAGGGTCTCATTGTGCAATTCAGGCTGGCCTTGAATTTACTTTGTAGCCCAGGTGGCCTCAAACTCACAATGAACCTCCTGCCTCAGCCTCCTGAGTGCTGACGTCACAGATGTGTACCACTATGCCTGGCTTATATTTTCATATTTCATACAGCTAGCACAGTAACTATGTGCTTTCTTATAAATAGTATGTTTTGGCGAATAGTGTGCCTTTAAAGAAATCTTATAAATCTTCTTATAAATCTTCCTTTTCATATTAGAAGTACATTAACGTGTATTGAAAAGAATTTGAGATATATATACATTCTAATATTCTATGTAACATAAATGAAAGCATGAGGATACTTTCATGACATAAGCATACATTCATGAATTCTATAAATCATCAGTCATATCACCAATGATTTTGTGGATAAGAATTTATCTTCAGAAAAATTACATATTAACATAAATGAAAATTAGGTCAATAAAAATTTTCACTGACATAAGGCAAATTTTGCAAAAACACATGATGCATATTATGTATTAAGGGCATATTATGTATTAAGGGGTCGCACTGCACATGTATTAGATTTACATTTAAGATACTGTGGAGACATAGTGGAGGAAAGCAGTCCCTACTTGCCTGTGTTCAGAGGAAGGAATCTGAGAGGAAGCATAGTCTAATATAACCTTAATTCTTTAATTCTAAATACATAATAATGAATGGATTATAATTGATCTTTTTGTACTTTTAAATTAAATTTCTAATTTTTAAATTTGTATTTCTCTAGAAAATGTAAATAAAAAAGGAAAAACTTTTCACATTTTTTCACTTATGATATATCTCCCTTATGACTGGAAAAATAATATGTGCTTCTTAATGTCTAAACTTAATTACTAAATTTTATTACTATTTATACTTTCTTGCATGCTTATCTTATTGAATTATTTTTACATTTAAATATTTTTGAATATAGTCTATTCATATTAAAAACAAATCCCACAGCTTAAAATGTAATTTCAATTTTATAAGATGTTTAATATTAAGATTATTTACATATATTAAGATTATTTACATAATGATTACTTAATATATCTTTGTGCAAATCTAAATTAATATTTCTTTGCATACATGTGGTAATGTACAATTTTGTTTTGTACAAGAAGGATCCTTGACATCTCTTGTGCTGAAATTTAGTTTTTTAACATGAGGCATAAAATTGAGCCCTTTGGATTATTTATTGTTGCTGCAATGTAAGTTTCATTTTAGTTTTGATATTAGAAAGTAGACTGTTTGTTTGTGTTTAATGCATAAATGCTAATGAATTCAATACCTAACCAGTAACATTTGGTATCCCCACGTTTGTACTGAATATTTTCTGCTGTATTATCCAAATAACTGTATGAAATGGAAAATTTCAATAGAAAATATCAAAAATATATCAGGGCAACCTATATTAATGTGTAATAATTGTTACCTAATTATTTTAGATAATCACATTTTATATTTCTAAGAAATAATTATAAGTTTCCTTTTGTTTTCTGGGATTTATCATTTTGAAACTATATATATATATATATATATATATATATATATATGTATATATAATATATTGTTACAGAACAAGAATAATTCAATTTCTGGCTGTATATAACATATAGCCAGAAAATTATAAGTGAAAACTTAAAAATAAACTAGAAGTAAAAAAAATAATTAAAATGTCATTAAGGTTAAGTCTCATCCATTTGCAAAGTCATTTTCATTCGCTATTGGGAACATCAAATCTTATAAACATGAAAACCTGATTGGTTATATAAGTCTACAAATTAGAAATGAAACAGATGTTTAAAAGAATCTCAATCATTTGTGTCTTGAATTATTTGAATTCTCTTTGCAGTGAAATATTTTTCCAAAGAAAAATGGAAATAAAAACTTTCCCATAGTATACATTCTTTGTTTAAAAATCCAGTACAAATATTTTGAATGGCAACAGTCAATGTAGAAAGCACTTTTAACTTTACTTCATAACTTTTCCAAATTTAGGCAGCCATAATTTCTAATGTTATGGTAGTAAAAGAATGAATTTTTCTCATTTATTTGTTCCAAAAATATCTTGAATAAAAATGGTTCTAAAACTCCCAGACATTTTGTCTGGGCTAAAAGATCTAAATTAACTAAGTACTTTCAAATTGTGTTCAAAATGAGAACATTTTTTTGTATAAATAAGTAAAACTAATCTATAATGAATGCTGTAGTAAAGTTTAATGCTTATTTTAGGAATAGAGCAAAATTTACTTTACAAACTGTGTATGTTGATATAATTCTTATTGTGAAATGTTCTCACCCCCTTATTTGTGCAGGGATACTTTCACCTTGGACACAGCCGAAAACTTCTGTCGTTACTTTAAGAAACTGATGACACTTAGTAATGAATACAGGTATCTACATGAACATGGGGATATGAGTATCACTAAGAAAGATGAATCAAGCCCTCAGCAAAACTGTCTGGCCCCTCCATGCAGTAACAGCGCCCTGCAGAATGGGGCTTTCCTTTCTTCTGCAAGGAGACATACTGCTGACTCACCCAATATTTCTGAGACATCGATGGACTCTGGTTTTAGTAACTCTCTATTGAGCCACTCCTCTGTACGGAAAGGTTTAGAAGAAAGAAATCCAGAAAAATTAGTATACAAGAAGAGACAAGACACTAAGACAAGTAGTGTTACCACCAAAAGGAATCCAGTGGTAGAAACAACAATGACAAATTCTCTGCTATGGAATTCCCAAAATACTGAATGCAGTGACAAAATGTAAGATATATACACAAGTTTTCCTTTGTATATGTTATATTTACTATTTTTGATAGATGACCTTAGTCAATGGTACCAAATAATACCGTGGTAAAGATTTAAATCACTGAAATGTTTTATACTGATTGCCTTAACTATATTTTCATGATGTATACAAATTACTGTCACAGGGCAGATTAATTTGGTTGTGTTTTGCCTGGTAATTTCTAATACTATTTAATTTAAAACATGTCATGAGAAATTATTTTTCTCCTCTCTGATGTCTGAGTAACTAAATTACTCTCAAGGAAATAAAATATTGCATTCTAAAATAGAAAGTAAGACATTCTGAATAATCAGGTAATTTCATCTTTTAAAAATGTACCTTTGCACGTGCTCATTATTTTCTTATTGATCTAGAAAACATCTAATAAGTGTGTGGAATGTATGTCCTATAATTTTCTTTGGCATAACAGTTCTGTAAGGTAGGGAATATTCTCTGTGATTAAACACATAATCCACCTCACAACTATTACACATTTGTAGAAAAGCGAATCTCTGGCTTTAATTGTTTATCGAACCAGCAAAGATTGGCTTTTACTTTGGCTTGTCAGCTTCTTGTTCTTTGTGTATGTGTGGCCTCAGTGTCAAATCAACAAGAGAAAAATTGTCCAATTCAGCTTGTCTGATGCTGGGTAAGGCAGAAATTCTGCTTTTCTTATTCTGGCTTTTCTTAAGCATTATCACTGTTAAGTGCTCACTTTTTCTGAGTTATGTTAACTAGTTTGATACATTAAAAACTAACATTTTTTTCATATTTAAAAATTTTTAACATTTATTAAAAGTGGCTTTAATATTTCCTGATTTACATTTTAGTAATTAATTCCATTGTTTTTGCTCCAAATCATGCCTGTTGAGGTTTTATATTCCTTTGGCACTTCTTAATCAATGATAATAAAATTACCAATATGATAATTTTGTCTATGATATTAGACATAAAGAACTAAAATATATATATGAGACCTAAAACATAGAGGAAAAAGAAAATGTATACCCACCTGGTAAACCTTGTTATTTGGGTATTCAGGAAAATTAGTTTGCAGTTATACTGAAGTTTCCGAAGCAAGATTTATACGTACTCTTGTGCGAAGGACATATTTTGTACATTATTATTTCTGCTAGGAAAAAAATTAGAGATGATGATAAGAGTTCTTTTTTGCAGCGTGGATAGTATGTTGCATTTAGGGAAACTTCAAGTCAGCTAATTGCCTTGCTTTCAGTGTGGGAAACACTAGTTCATCTATGTATGTCACTTGAATATTCCTCACTGATCTCTTGGCTTTCTTTGGTAAATTTTGATATTAGGCTGAAGTGTTCATGAAGTTGATGGCTTTAGAAGGATTTCACATTCTCGTCAGTGAGATTTACACGTACTGTAGAGAAATGTAAGATGTGAGGTTGAATGTGTTTTCTTATAACCCTCTCAGTTTTTACTACTTACACACTGCGAATGTTTCTTTCTGGCTCTTCTTTCCCCTTCATTACGCAAAGTACCTAATATAGTATTTATTCACTAAATAGTACCTTATCTATTTTTGTTGAAGAGAGAAGGAATGAATGGATAATTGCATGACCAAATGTGAGTTTAGAAAGTTCTGTTTATACTAGGAAGAGGAAATGATTTGTTGGAGCATGAATATTTCTTCCAAATACTACAAATGCAAGTAGTTTATCTTAGACCAGAAGTTTTAGTCATCAACTTCAATTTTCTATTCATAATAAACAGATTAAAAGTTTTGAGTGGCTGTATATAAAATGGTGTTGATTAGGGTAATGATATAATTAATAATTATAAATTTAAGCAACTATAGAATATAATAGCTTCATTTTTTAATTTCCTACAAATGTAAGAAAAATATTTATGGTTCTGTATGATAGAGTTTATTGTTTGTTTTAAACCAAATATAAAGATGTATAAGAATGGACAAAATGCATTAGGTTTAATAATTGTAAAATTATTGAAAACTATTTCATGGGAACATTGGAGAATAGAACTTTTCCATTCAAACTCAGGAATTTGAAAAGTTACCAAGACAAAATATTTCACACTTAAACTATACTGTTACATTAATAATATTGTTATAATAATATGTTTGGGAAAGGAAAAAAATATGGTGAAACATACTATGAACTCAGAAGCAGTGTGCGTTTGTACCCACATTTGCTATTGCTGTGCGGCCTGCTGGGATATGGAAAACACATAGTACTCATTGATTCAGTACCTGAAATTGGCAAATAGGGCTGGGTGAGAGATGTTAGAGTTTACTACTGGCCTCGTAAGAATAAGATTCAACTATTTGGTGGTGGGTAGGGAGAAAAAAGAAGCTGCTGACAACCTAATATGGCCTTGCGTCTTACAGTGAGGAAGGCTTCGTTTTTCTTCCTTTCCAAAGCTCTTGCCCCACACTGTAAAGGATCTCTCCTATCCTTGCTGAGTTGAAATTGCTCCTGTGTTTATCTCCCCTCTTCTGCATCATCCAGTATCCTCCCACCAATTTCCTCAGTATCTTACAGAATTTCTGTAGTATCCCCCGTTTATATAAACAAAACTCCCTTGTACCCAGATCCTCCTCCGGATGTGAGGATGTGACCTATTCTCATGTTCAGATCGGAAGGTTCCTAGTTTTTATTGCTATGACTGTAGTTAAAAGAAAGAGTCTTGTTTTTCAGTAACACTTTACATGATTCATCTAGCTGGCAAGAATCCCTTTATCTACCATTGTGTATTCATCATACTAAAAATGTTTTTTCTCCTTTTTATAGTATGGCAGCTATGACGATCCAGGCATACTGGCGTGGTTATGTTGCGCGCAGACAGATTAATTTCTCTACAAGGATACATACAGTTACAACAGAGCCCCTGCCAAATTTCTTCAATAATCAGACTATTCTAACGAAAGAAAAAAGAAAAAATATTATGACTCTCCATGAACGGAAGGAGAAGGCTGCTGTTCTTATTCAGGTTAATTTTAATCTTTTGCTAACATGGTTAATCATGAAAGGTACATTAATCATCTTTCTCTGAGTTATTCTGGACAAAATTCTACCCCCAAATCTTAGTGATTTACAATTACATGGATTTATTTTATGTTAAACTTTTATACTTTATTTTATGACATGTAGGCTGCATGGTAACTGTAGCTTGGCTTTGGTTCTGCTTAGCATTTAGATTGAAAAATAGTCTTTATATCTGAAAGAATATTTTTATGACTGTGGGTCAAGCTGAACTACACAATCATATTTGAAAGTTATTAACCATGTCATTTATCAATTTGGATAAAATCTGGCTAGCCAAAGTTGTCTCATCTGGTATAATTAACATCTACTTCCAGAAGTATATTTTCAAAAATTCACCAAAATGTTAAATTTCTTAAAATACTCATTTCATTTAAAATTCAGAAATCAAGAAGTCAATATACTTGACTCAATAAACCAGGTTTTTTTATTTTAGAAAACAAGACAGACAAAAGGATAGAAACAATATGGAATTTCAAAAAAAATAGTAGGAAATTAACACTAGTTAATATATTTCATGTTGTTATCTTAGGAGTAGTTATTCAGCTTACAAGATTTAGGCACAAAAATGATCAAACAGTCAAACAATGAAAGATTTTGAAATGAATATTAACTTGATTACATTTATTAATTTATTCATTTATCAGGTTTTTTTTCTTAGATTTGTCAAACACTATTGTAGGCTTAAGAAATAAAACTACAAAAAAAAATCCTACAAAAATGCCTT
Source organism: Dolichotis patagonum (assembly GCA_004027295.1). Taxonomy (NCBI): domain Eukaryota; kingdom Metazoa; phylum Chordata; class Mammalia; order Rodentia; family Caviidae; genus Dolichotis; species Dolichotis patagonum. Next base: position 57,281 of record PVJX010007869.1, on the reverse strand, counting down.
CCAGTATGGAGTTTATATCCTGATGAAAGAACCAATTAAACTAAATGCAAATGTAAAGTGAAGGTCTGTGGAAATTCACAGTACTATGCTCAGATGAGTGATAGTAACGAAATAAAAAATCAGCATTTCTGCCCATTCATTCAACAACTTTTTTTGATATGAAAATCACACTAGCTTATATTTTGTTGGAAGGTGCAGTTAGTCAATTTATTAGGAATAAAAATCAAGAAGAAATATAAAGCAAGACGAGGCTATCAAAAGGAAGCTTTTAATTTTGCATAGAGTAGACATGGAAGACCAGAAAGGTTGACACTGGCATGAGCTGCTAAGCCACTGGGTATCTGGAAGAGAATGTCGAGACAAAGGCATGTCAGCTTCAAAGACCCCGATGTAGGAGCATACCCACAATATTTAAGAAGCAGCAAGAAGCCAGTGTGACTGGAAAATAGTAAAGGGGAGACAAATAGGGTTTCAAAGTCATAGGTCATTGGGAAGGAGTTGATTTTTTTCCTCCTATAATGTGGGAAGACATGGAAGGACTTTGAAAAGTGAGCTGATACACTCGAGTTCACTTTCTATTACAACTATATTTCAAGACAAGTGGCAAAAGATTTAGTTGGAGGCTAGTACAATATTGAGAGAAAATCATGGCACAGTCCAGGATGAGGAGTTGTAATGATTGGAATATTACATTCCAGACTATATGCTAGGTTAATGTGAAGTTATGTATATATGTTTAAGAAATAGAGAATGGTAATGTTAGCTATGGTTAAGTGTTTATGAAAGATGGGCAGAACTCAAATAACCTAGTTATTTGTCACAAAGGAAAGAATGAAGTTAATACTGAGAAAAAGAAAACTTTTTCTAAGATTCCTGGCTCTTACTAGTAAGAACATAGTTTTCAAGATAATTACCTTTGCTATTGTTCTAATGAATATACCTAGTGTTTTAGTTTAGTTTTTATTGTACACTTTCTGAAAGCAATAGATAGAAAAAGCCTGATACCCTAGTGGTAAGAATAAGGGGAGACAATGGATTCAAAGAAGCTTTAAGATAAAGAAACTTTGCTTACTATCTCCAAATATTGTTCTGCACAAAGAATGTAAATGTCCAACCGTCCAAACTCCTATTATTATTGGATGAGCAGTACATTTTTCAGCAGTAATAGTAAATGGCTATTAAACTTTTGCTTCACTCCTTTTGATAAAGAGAAGTTCATTACTTTATGAAGCAGTCAGCTTGATGACTGATATCTTTATTAGACCACCTTTGGTTGATGATCTTAGTATCTATAAAAGGAAGCATAATTCTTTCTTTTTAACAAATGGCAAGTCTCTTCCATTGTACATCATGGTATGAAGTTGCTGAATTCAAAGTCGTTTTCTCTTGCTTGTGGTATAGTCATCTAGTTTCTTAAGCCACTCAGTTTAAGATATAAATTTCAGACTATCTAAACATCCTAAGGGGTGCAGAGCATGACATAGAAGAAAGCTTTGGCTTTAGAAAGATCGAAATGCAGATTTCATGAAGGAGGTGCTGGCCAGCGCTCTCTGCTCACCAGAATTCATGGTCTTCCTGGTGAACCAGCCAGGTAGATGTCCCTGCTTCTCTTGCAGTTTATTGTGGCATTTTTTTTTCTAAGTTCTGGTTATTAGAATGTGAATGAAAGATGTCTGCACCCGCTCCTTATCTGCCCTGGAAAGCCTCCCTCAAGATATACCATATGATATTTCTTTTCCTTGCTTGGGATGCAAAGACTCAAGGGTATTTTTAGAATCTGTTCAAACTGAAGACTCCGTGAAGTCTCGATGTTTGACCGTTTCATGTTACAGTGTCAGTGTTGGTTATACAATCTAAAAAGAAACCATTTTTTGAATTATTGCACATGTTTGGATCTGTTTATTACAGCATCAATGTAAACATTCTAAAGGATGAAATTCCAGGCCAGATATAAAGGACAATGGAAGCAAAATACATACATATACATATATACATATACATGATTCCATCTTACTAGAGCAATGACAGATCACATTGCAATGAGGCTACCAAAAGAACTAGAATATTCAAAGGTTGTCCAAGAAACATGATCAGAGGTGGGTGATAGATTTTTATTTTTTTTTTATTTAAAGAAAGAAAAAAGCAAAATACAAAAGAAGGGTAAAATAATACAGAATCCAACAAGAAAAATTAACACTAAGGAATTGCTAGTTGGTACATTACATATTGTCATCTTAGAAATAGTAGTTTAAGTTACAAAATCACAGCATAAAAAGTAGATAGACACTCAAACACTGACAGTGCAAACCATTCTGTTCAGTGATCCAACAAAAATTTAGTAATATGGTCATCTATCTTACACACATACATACAGTAACATCCTTTAGAGCACTTGGTGATAGATTTTTAACAAGTGTATGATCGGTTCTGGAGGGTGACACTTAGTGGTAGCTGAAAGAAGAAAGTGAGGCCAGAAATATTCAATAGTGGGAGAATTGTCTGGCTGTAAGTTGAATGTGTAGGAGAGATGAATTAATTGCAGAAGGATTAATGGTAAAAAAGAATCTTCTTTTGACCAAAATAAATAAATCAGGAAAACAATCTGAATGTTACCAACACACTTATGTTACTGTTATTTCCAATAAACTGAATAAACATGCCTGGAACATGCATATCTGACCTTACATACATTCAAGAGGGAATTACGTGTTGGAGTCACATGAGAAAAACACATGCTGCAGCCTTTGCAGGAGTTTCTGCCCTGATGGTGATTTGGGATAGACCTGCTGTAAGCCATAATGCATTGATCTGGTGGATCAAGGTATTGAACATCTGCAGGTTGTACTTCCTAGTCCTTTCATTGGTGTATACCTAATCCTGTTATCTCATAATTATAATCATATGCAAGCAGGTGCTAATGAGAAAGTTGGCTTTAGAAAAAATAACCCAGGGAAATAAAATATGTCTCCTTAATTCTTAGAACCTTGGAGAATGGAGTCAGTGAGAAAGGGATATAAAGGGTCAGGAAATCTTTCCATTTACCATGCTAGGAATGTTAGGGACGCCACATTGTCAGAGGAAGCCAGGACCCAAGAGATATATACCCTGGTAAGAGAATCTAAAAAGAGGAGCATAGGTTTTATTCTTTATCTGTTATATTGTGTCAAATATTGAATAATTTTTAGGTGCTTTTATTGAGTTTCAAAATGAAAGAGGTAAAAAAAAAGTCTGTAATAACTACTCTGCTTTATGAGATGAAAAAATCAAGAAGGCAAAGAACTGGTGATATTCTCCAAAGTAAGTTAAAAAGAATAAAGCTACTTTCTTTAAAAATGCTTTTAATTTTGCTTTTCAACTCACAAAAATGGTCTCTTTCTTCTTTTTGTGATTTAGTAATTGTTCAAATTCTTGTCTGTATCGATATCCTTTGCTCCTCATGTTAGGAGAATCTTGAAGTTTCTTGAGCAGTTAGAAATTGTTCATACTCTTTCCAAATAAAGAAATGTTATCTGTACTGTGATTTCTTTTAGCAATCCTGGTGATCAAAGTCAGGGCCTCTACACTGAGCTACATCCCTATCCCTGTCAAAAAAAGTTATTCTTAGTTTTGAGACAGGGTCTGAGCTCAGGTCAAACTTGTGATCCTTCTTCTTCAACTTCCCAAGCAGCTGGGATTACAAGAAGGTGACACCGTGTCTGACTCATAGTTCAATTTTCAGAGGTAAAAATGACTAGAATTTAATCAGCTGTATTTTTGAACTTTATACAATATTTAGTATATGATTTTCTTACTCGATGAACTAAGTAAGTAAATATAATTGCTACATATAAAGGATCAAGGTAATAGCATTTAATAAGTACTAATTATGTGGTCATGTGCTAATCACTATATAAAATTTCTAATTAAATCTATATAGAAATCATATTTGATTATATCTTTTTCATTTTATATATGATCTTGAACTTGTTTTTAAAGTGTTCATAACTTCATAATCTGAGTTAAAAATTCGTAAGTTGGATAGAAAGACACATGTACCAGTGAAAAGTAGAAACATTGTTTAGACAATACATAGACCAGAGAATATAGTCTCTTCAGGATTCCCAGACCTACCACATATTTTTCCTGGAAAAAAAATATCTATCTCTTTGAGTGGAATTTGAAGCCTAACACATGTGTAGAGCAAAATAAACTGTAATTTTTGATAGAGAGTTACAGTGGCCGAACTTAATTCTTCTTTGGTGAGGTTGTCTCAGAAGAATATAAAAAGAGCCTGTTAAGGTAGATGATGTGGCTTGATTGAAGTAAGTTTTTCACTCCATGTAGAAACTGTTAGATTTGGGGGTATAAGTGGAACACAGAGAATGTTGGAGAAGGATGTGTCTCTGATTTGAAAGCAAAACTTGAAATTTCACCTTAACCCTGTTGGGTGAATAGGGTCAAGTTAATGGAAAACTGGCCCTTTTACAGCACCATTCCCACCCAGAAGAAAAGGTAAATTACTGCACCCATTGCCTGAAACCTGGGTTTCTCATTGTTTTTGGAGTAAGGATGGGTACACTGAAAGGCTCACATAATCATCTTGGGGGTGGAAAAGAACATCTCCCCTGTACCTGTCAGAAAAAGGAGGTTAATCAGGAGGAGGGTGCTCGCAGACTAGGTTCGGCACCGTGAAAGTGCTGTAGCTGCTGCCAGTGGAGCAGTACCCTGAAGTTCTCTGTATCCACCCGTACTCACATCTCTTAAGTTCTTCCCAGGACCACACACCTAAGAATTCTGACAGTAATAGCAGATTTAGTACAATTTGTCTGAGTAGTGTAAAACCTGAAGCTTGTGACCTTTGCATTGTTTTTGTTCATAGCATTTGTCTAGCATACAATACATTTTCCTTACTTACAGGGTTTATTTTTAGTTCTCCTCCCTCCTTTAAAATAGAAAGTCCGTGGATAGAGATTCTTTATGTTGTGTCATTGCTCAATCATTTATATATAGCACACAATAGACATACAATAAATTTCAAAATCCATGCTGCCTATTACTATCCCTGATTTGTATATGTATTTTACAGTTATATTTAGGGCTACAGAATTTTCATTATTTGATTGGATGTTTCATTTATTTTCATCTTTGCAAAATCGTGGTTTCTAATGACATTGATATTCTTTTTCTCCTCTTACTCTGTCTTTTGGGAGGGTAGCAAGGCTGGTGAGTGGGTTTGTGCACGTGTGTGTGTGTGTGTGTGTGTGTGTGTGTGTGTATTGCAGACATTAAGACCTCACAGATAAGATAAAATGGGCTATTTATTTAGAGACTGTTGTAGCAAAGACATAGACTTAAAGACTAAGAAGTGATAGGAAAGAGGAGGCTTTCAGGATTTCAGGTATGCTTTGATTATTTGTTGATATGGTAAAGGTAGAGAGAAAGAGAGGAAGAATAGTGGAGCATGTTAAGTTGCTGGCTTTGGAAGCAGCTTTAGTTTTCTGTGATTGGTCCTAAGTAGGGTCAAAAACAGTAAAGCTGGTAATTATTCACCAAGGGTTGATGATTCTTGGCTAATTGCTGCCAAGATTGTTATTTAGCTTCCTGGATTCTTGCTGAGGTTATGGATGGCTTTCCAAGACTGTTTGCTGCAGAGAGGTTGTGGGTGATTTATCTTTTACATATATATATGATAATACTAATATTATTACTAACAATATAATTATTTAAGGTTGTTTTAAGGTATCTTTTGCAGTTGAGTATCTCTGTCAAGTATATTTCATGAGGTTTTAGTTATATAAATGTATTTTAAAATCATGTTAAATAACTTGTTGTGGTGATTCCCCCAGCTTGAAACATTTTTTAAGATATTGCCTGTTATTAAATGTTTAACTTTTATAGTTATTTTAAACATGTGCCTGGTTCCAACGTCAAGTTCAAGCAAGAAATATTAAGAGAATTCAGGTTTCTAATGCTATAGCTGTTACTCTTTTTTGCCTTTATATGTCAGTATTTTAAAATTAATTTCATGATTTATATTTTTAAATGTAAGCAATCTTACATACACTCATGTGTTTATGTAATTTATATGCTTAGATTTATCTGTTATTTTTTCATTGATAAATAATAACATGCAAAATATACTTGTTTTTCCCTTCACTTTTAGACTTAAAATATCCTATGGGTCACTCCCTCTCCATATGTTTTAAAGCTTGATTTTGCTTATATATGTGGTCCAGAAAGTTTCTATATTCCACAGTTATTAGAGAACCTAAATGTTTTTAGTTTTGTTATTTTGTGCTGGGTTTATTTTAAATGAAATTAATTAGCTGTTACAGAGCTTGAACCTTCTTCTGTAATGCAGCCATTTGTGTGTGTTAACATTTTCCTAAATGTGGTAGCTTATTTTATATGAAATCATTTGCGAATGAGCAATATTGGTTTTTCTTTGTATCTCTTTCTTCTTTGCGGAGAATGAGTCCTTGGAGGAATTGTCAGATAATTGATTGGTTGACCTACATGTGCAGTTGAGGGAGTTTTAAAGATTCTTTTCTGCTTACCACAAAGAAAGTCTCCTGAGATTCAGACACATGCCGTCGTTTAATTTATCTTGCAGTTTTAAGTGTCACATAAAGTTCAAAAAACAGATTATTGAGCCATTAAACCAAGTTCTAAGATGTTTTATCTTCCTAATGGGATAACACAGAGAATCTGTTTTGAGGTTTGGTCTATAACCCTGTATAACATAGTTTAAATTTTTATTTAGGCAGTTTGGAAGGGATTTATTTTGCGGAAGAAACTGACAATAGCGCTAGAAGCAATCAAGAAAGAAGAATCTGAAGAAGAATACGAAGAAATAGATTTAAATGATTTTATCTTCGATGAAGTAAGTGCCAACTACTACAAACTAATATTGCTCTTAAAATATTGTACTTTATGAGCTAAACCAGTTTCTAAGGTGTTCATCCTAGTGACATTAAGTTATAGTTCATTTTTTGTCAGGTAACATTTGAGACAGCAACACTACTAGTTTCCCAAAACTACCCTGAATGCTTGTGCAGTGTGTAAAAGTGGTCATAGAATGATTACAAGAATACCTTCTACACTTTGCTTATATTCCCCAAATGTTAACTTAACCACAGTGTAGTAGCCATACTGAGAGAATCAACATTGATACAATGCTGTTGTCTAATTCACCTGATTGAAGCTTGCCACTTTTTCTCACTAATATCCTATACTCCATTAGTGTCCACCGAAGATCACAGGTTGTTATTAGTTGTCATTTTGCCTTGTCTGTCTTAAGCTAGAACAGTGCCTCAGTTTTTCTTTGTGTTTCATGAACTTGATACTGCAGCAGAAATCCCCTCGTTAGCCATAAAAATGTTAACAGGAACATCTGGAAATAAATAGTTGATAAGTTTTAAATTGGGCACGGTACTGAATACCACAATGAAGTCTCACACCATCCTTCTTTGTCCTGCTCAGGACCTACAGCATCCTTCTGTCTACCATGTCCACACTGCAAACAACATGCCCACTGGACACTTAGTAGGTATCTCAGTTACATGATCGATATTGTAGTTATCAAAGTGCTGTTTAAGTAACCCTAATTTTACTTTTAAAATTGGAGTTTAAATGGAGTTAAAATTGGAGTTTAAATGGAGTTTAAATTGGAGCAATGCTGGCAGTTTTCTTACACTATATTGCTATAATTGCTCTATGTTATTGTTGTTTTTAATCTCTTATGGTGTTCAATTTAGAAATTAAACTTTATCCTAAGTATGTAAAAGAAAAAAAAAAACCATACATACCAAACAGAAAGGGGGGGTCACAGTTTCGGGCATCCAGTGAAAGTCTTGGAACCAATTTCTGACATACAAGTGCAAGAGTTAAGTGTATTTTTCTAGTTGCATGTGTGCATATGTGATACATTAGTGACAATTTAGACATTAATTACTATAGTGTTTTTCAAAATTTAATCAGAAGACAAAATCTATTTTATATATTTTCTCTTTTTTTTCTATAAGATATAATTGACCGAGAGTCACCAAATTTCCTTGCAATACTGAAACATGAATTCATAAGTATTGTATCAATAAGTCACTATTGACAAAATTCTGTTGTTAGCATCTGAATTATTTTCTAGTTATGGTTGTAGCTTAATCAAAAGGAAGCCTTTAAAAATTCCTCTATTCTGTTTGGATTGGAAAGCACTTTTGAAACATAGTGCTAATCAAATATTTCTAGAAATATTTGAATTAATATTTTTAATATGATCACAAAAATTAAAATTTTAAAATTTACAGCTATTTCACACCCTTTCTTTCCTCAAGCCTCAAATACTTAAAGAAATTCAGTGGGGTTTTTTTTGAAATTTCCTTGTCATAGCAATTTTTTCTCCTTGAGAGAAACATGTTTCTATTTTGACTTAATAGAAAGATTCTATCTCTATTGAAAATAATGGTATATTTTAAACACATTTATATCACACATTCAAAATCATGGGTTCACTTGTCATTGTAAATTTCTTTCTGATGCTCTTCCAAATTAAATTTGATTTCCTTGATTCTTGAGCAGATAAGTGAACTGAAACCTTTGTCCTTATGGAACAGAATATGCTCACAGTGAACATCAACATGGAAAATACTGTTTCACAGTGACGTCTGTTAATAGAGACCACTCTCTTCTTCCCATATGTTCATACTGACTGAAAACACATCCAAGCTTTTTGAAATGTCCACAGTAGCAAGAAATCATAAGATTTTCTTTAGAGTGATCTTTTATATTTTTAATTAGATTTATTACTAAGTCTCTGATGTTTTCTGATGCTATGTTCAGTCAGTACATAGACTACGTAACTTATTTTGCATATTGATTTTGCATTCAGCCACTTGGCTGTAATTACTTATCAGTTTTAATAGATTATCTTCAAGTCTTTTGAATACATTATATACACAGTTGTATCAACCAAGAATAGCAAATTGTCTTATCTTTCTAATTCCTATATCTGTCATTTATTTTCCTTATTGTCTCAATTACTTTTTCTAGGACAGGAGGAATAGTGGTGATCATAGCAAACATCCTTTCCTACTTCCTGGTTTCAGGAAAATACTTTCACTATGTTGTCACTGTGTAATATTTCTGGGGGCTGACTGAAGGATCTCTCTATGGATTAATGAAGTTTCCTTCATTGGCATCTTTAGAGGTTAAGATGATCGTGATGACTAAGATGGTGATGATGATTCTGTTACTTGTCACACACTTTCTTTTACATTATATTGATGACTTTAACACTAACCTTCGTACTCCTATAATAGACAATTGAACTATACTGCATTATCTTTTTAACATATCAATAGATTTGACATGCTGTTTTTTAGGATTTTTTATTTATATGCATGAAAAATTAAGAAGTTTAGCCTATAAATTTTATTTCTTGTATAATTTTCTTTGGGTTTTGGCATGACAGTTGTGTTTCTCGTATACATTTTAGTAGGAAACATTTCCTGTGCTCCTATTTTCTGGAAGAGTTTTATGTAAGATTAATACACTTTCTTAAAAGTTTGTCTTAGCATGTCATATTGGGGAAATGGTTCATGTAAATTTGAATGTGTGTGCTGTTGGAGTTATATATAGTGTTACTAAAATCTTTACTCCTTCTAGTTTATTAGTTGTGCTTTTAAAAATCTAAGTCTTTCTGATTTGCAGGGAGGGTAGTTTATGGGTTGAGAGAGGAGGACTAATATTTCTTACTGTGATTATTTTAGATTGGCTTTTAGTTCTGTCAAATTCATCTTCCGAGAGGCTATTTGTCATGAGAGAAATCTGTTTGGATCACCCAGAGGTTTATTTCTATTGACTGGTTATCTTTTGGTTTTTCAGTCAGCCGATCTTCTTTCCGAGCAATTAATCTTTGATCAAGTATCAAAATTTATTGATGTGAAGTGCAAAGACACTGGAAGAGAGATCCCCAAGAAGCTTATTTTCAACTTTGTTGGGTCTTTTCTATTTTTCGTCTGCATTAGAGTTTGTGTCTCAACTGCATTGATTGTTCTTACATGTCTACAGCTGTATTTTTTATGCTTTTTAGAATATCTATAGATATAATTCAGAGGATTGTAATTCTAACTTAAGCTGTGTCTTCATAGCCAGAATTGATATCTTTATAAATGAATAGGTCAGACATCAGTGGTCATTTTAAAATTTCTGGGTTATGCTTTTTCTGTAGTGAACAAAAGCAGTAAGATTTTTGACTTCACAGAATTTTCATTTTGCACGATGTGAAGGATGAGGAATACATGTGTAAACCTACAGTGCTACTTAAATATTGAAACTCACTATAAAAATGGCAAACATTAAGGGATAGAGCATAGTGCTTAACTGAATCATCACAGAAGGCCTGTATAAAGGATAACATTTGAATAATGATGTGAAAATAAACTACAAAAATAACATTAGAATAGTATTACTTGGGGCTAAGTGTAAGTCAAATTTATAAGTTTTAATAGAAACTCAACGTTTTTAGGAACATGAAGTGTGTAACAGGTAGTTCTGCTTAGTAATGGAGAGTAGATAGAGAAAAGGAAAACAGAAGAATGGACAGGGATTAGTTCACATAATCCCTAGGAAAAGAGGTTGGTGTTAAGAACTTTGGATTGTATTTCAGATGCAGTAGAAAACTAGTATTACGTTTTAAAGAAGGGAGTTAAATATTACAGTATTAGTAGTTTTAAACAGATAAGTTTGTCAAGCAGCATTGATAGTTTAAAAAACCTAGTCACTGAAGCCAAATAGTCTTTTTTTTTTTTGGTACCAGGGATTGAACTCATGACCTTGTACTTTTTAGACACGTGCTTATGCTGCTGAACTAAATCCCCAGCCCTGGAAGCCAAATACTCATTCAGAGGATATTGTTGCTTGTTTTCCTTTGCCTTTCTTCACCCATCATCATTTATTTTAAAATCATGTTACGTTGCCAGGAGTGGTGGCACATGCCTGTAACCCCAGCAGTCAGCAGGCTGAGGCAGGAGGATCATTGTGAGTTTGAGACCAGCCTGGGCTACAGAGTGAGCGTAAGGCCAGCCTCAACTGCATAGCGAGACCCTGTCTCAAAAAGACAAAAAAAATCGTGTTATGTCTGCAGATAACAAAATCAAATGACTAGAATGTCCATTTTTTATTTCTCTCAGATGTTCCTATGTATAAGACCAATCAAGAGTAGGATTTCCTCTTTATTTATTTAGGCAATAAAAATAATTGCCTTTTTGGTTATCTTCTAGATTTTTAAGATGTATTTGTGATGCAGCCATATGAAATCTGTTCAAACCGATTGTCTTTCAGCAGTCAACTACTGAAAGCGTACAGTGTGGCAGACACTATATGGCTTGCTGCCAAGATAACTACATAGACAGAACTAACATGACTACAAGTACAGAAACATCAAAAATATTGTAAATACTTGCAATTGCATTTTCTATATGACAGATATAAAATTATATTGCTGAATTAATCAGAATCACAAGCCTACAGCAATCTGCTTCTGCCAAGAAATTTTCCTTACATTGATTTGACACCTCAATTAATGGTTACTTAAAGGTAAAAACTAAGGACCCTTTTGTTTGAGGGGTTTTTTTGTGTGTAGTACTAAGAATTGAACCCAGGCCCTTTGCACTGTGCTGCATCCCCAATGCTCTTTAATATTTTTAATTTTTAAAGCAAGATCTTGCAAAGTTGCCGAGGCTCCTGCCTCAGCCTTCCCAAGAGCTGATATTACTGGCAGGCACCACCATACCTGGCTTTGTTTTCATTTTATTAAGTATGGTTTATTACAATTTATCAAATGATAAGAACTGAGGGATCTGAGATTTTATTGTACTTAAAAATCTACCAAACTTTCATATATATTGGTAGAAGAAATAAGATTGTCAGGCTACAGACAAAATATTTATTACTCTTCAAAAATATTTATTACTTAATAAAAATAAAAAAAATTTGTTTGCATTTTAGTCAATTTTCTTTAGCCCCAAAATTCTATAAGATGGAATCTGAGGAATTTTCTGTTACTTCCGAGCTCAGGAAACTCCTCCATGTCCTATAAAAGGCTGTTAGAAACCCTACCCAATTATGCTTTAGAGGAAGGTGTTAGTTATCTTTATTATATTGGACAGCAAACAACTTTATCTTCTTTCCTGAAGGAACACCCTCTTTTCTAAGTCTGTGAGCTATTTTGGACAATCTAAAAAGATACCCTGTGACAAAAGCTGTCATAAACAATAGACAGAAATGATAGAGACTTTGTATTAGGGTTTGTTTGTCACTGGGATAAAATACCTGATACTTAAGACATAAAGTGAGGTTTATTTTAGCTGATGGTTTCAGTGAGTCCAGTGCATGGTTGGCTGTCTCTAAAACAGAAATAGCGTGATTGAAGGCCCTGACAAAGGAAAGCTGCTAGACCCTTAGCAGCTAGGAAGCAGAGAGAAAGGAACTGGGAACAAGATTATACCGTTCCAGGTCACAGCCCCAGTGACCACCTTCTCCAACCAGGGCCTGCTTCCTAAAAGTACACTGCCTTTACCTATGAGCTCACGAAGACATGTTGAAGGTTTGGTTCCCACTGGTACAGTATTCAAAGGTGGGGCTTTGGGGAAATAACTGAGACACAAGGACTCTTACTTCATGAGTTCACAGCTTGGTTGGAATGTAGGTTTTAATTGGATGAAGCAGGTCACCAAAGGGATAGCTTTAAAGGGTGTATTTTGTCCTTGATCCCTTTTGCTCTGGATTTTTCCCTATTTCTCTGGCTCCTGGCTGCCATGAGGTGAACTACTTTGTACCATCACATGCTCTCTGCAGTGGTGTTCTACCTCACGATAGCACAGAAACAATGGAACAAAGTGACCATGGACTAATACCTCTTAAACTGTGAGCCAAATCGTCCTTTCCGTTGTTTGTCACAGCAATATAAAGCTAACATAAGACCTCTAGAGAATTGTCTCTCAACAGTCTTTCCCTAGTTTATTCAAAATAAGTTTTCTCAAAAATCTCCATGGCCACTATTTGAAAGACTTTGTGACAAAATCCAGTACATTTGCCTAACAATAGATTTAATTAGTATTACTATCAACAGCTCAGGTTTCCTCCTCAAATTTCTGCATTAAACTTCTAACTCAGTTTGAGCTTTTAATCCAGTTGTAGGTATTACACAAAGTCCTTCTTGTTCCCAAAGAATCAGTATAAGAAAATTCTGCTATCCAGAAAAATCTCAGTCAGTTGCTAAAGTTGATCTGTTTGTTTTCAAGGACCATAATGGTGTTTTCTTAAATACTTGAAAGTATATATGGCTGAGATGGGGATATATTCACAAGTATTTTTACATGGAGATGTAGTAACTAGAGCCATCTCTAGATTCTTAACAGACTTTTTTTTTTTTTTTTTTTTTTTTTTGTACTGGGGATCGAACTCATGACCTCGTGCTTGCCAGGCAGGCGCTTAAGCCACTGAGCTAAATCCCCGGCCCCTTAACAGACTTTTTAATAAAGTTTTTTTTTAATAAATGATGATCAAATTATACCAGAGACTCTTGGAAAAGGACAGCAAACCTAGCATTCATTTAAATGTATGGTGCATGTACCAGTTTGGAGAAGCCCACAGGGCATTTCTTGTAGGAGAAGACTGCAAGGATAGTGTGATGTTCAAAAGATCATTAATCTTCCTTTCTCTTTCATACCTAACTGTATATAAAACATTTCTTTCAAAGGCACTAAGTTATCATTCTCTATCTACTTCCTAAAAATTAAGGAGTCTCATTTAGTACCTACAAATTCATCTTTTTCTTTTTCTTTTTTTTTTTTTCTATTCATACCTAGATTTTCCATGTAGAAAGTTCAGGAACAAGGTATATGTGTGTCATTATAAATCTTAACCAAGATTAATTTGAAGTTTACTTTTAGGCAGGCTATACCCTCAGGATGTATCAATCATGCTGACCTGTGCTTACTTTAAAAGAAAAGAAATACCTCCCATGTCTAGGTCCAAATAGACAAATGGTCCAAATGGTCCAAATAGAATCCCAAGTTGTCAAAACTGGTGTGGATTACTTTCTATGCATTTTTTCTTGATCATTATATTGAGAGTGAATATCCTTTATGGGGAGCCACGATCCCTGATCATGTTGCCTTACCAAGGTATGTAGATGAAGTAAAAGTTGTAGAGCCTGACTGCCAGCTCATTTTAAGTAGTTTTATAATAAAAAAAGTATGTAATTCTAATATTCAAATGGTCTAGAACCTAAAAAATCATACAAACTAATTTCAAGGACCACAGTTGGATGACCAATCCTAACCTGATTGCTAACTGAAAGGGATCAATAGGAATAAAGGGTTGAAGTTATACTGTAGTCAGTATTTAGCAGGCAAGGGGAAAGACTGACCACATAGGAACTCTACCGCTACAAGATACAGTGGTATATTTTCATGAGTCACAAATCTGTCACACATTAATAACATCTGCTTCAGAAAAAAGTCAAGCCCAATCAATGGTTTGACTCCAGCTGTATATTTAATATACTCAGGCAGTTCTATAAACAGCTATGATTTGTAATTTGTAGGCCCAATCAGGCTATTATTATTACTTATTCTTAGGCTAAGGCGTTTTCACTGAGTTGAACCAACCCTGAACCAGCTGCAAGAGTTCAGGGCATGGTGGGTTAGTTGAGTTTCCTTGAAATCAACGGTTTTGATTCAGGCAGTGTAGTTGAGATAAAGTTTCCCCAAGTAGGATACCTGCAAGTCTTTCATTAAAAACTGACCTATCACTGAGGCCAGATTAACCCCAATTTTTAATATACCCTTTCCTTTTGACAAGGGAAGCTGTTAAAGACCTTCCTATCTAAAGTTATTGCATCCAAAACTCAGTATCAGGCCAGAGAATTATGCCTCTAAGGGATACTGATTGAGTTTCCCAAAAATCTAATAGGTTAATGACTGTTTTCAGAAACAGTGCACTTGATTACTGTGTCAGAAACACCATGAATTCAGAACCACAAAAGTTGTACCTAGGCAAAAGCTGCTTAACTGTCATAGGTTCCCATTGACTAAAAACATCAGTCACAGAGACTTGAGTCTTGCATTGAGTGGAGGTGGGAGCACCTTTCATAGTTGTAAAGAGCTGAAAGTTTCTCGACTATTGTCTGAGTTACTTTTCTTTCGTTGCTGAGACAAAATATGTGACATTCAAAATCAAGGAGAAATTTATTTATCTCACAGTTTGTGGAGGTTTCAGTCTGGAACCTGCTGGCTCTAAGGAAAGTGGCGTGCACAGGGGCAACAGTGCAAAAGCAGCAAAAGCAAAATGCGGAGGGGAGGGCGAGCCTCTTTTCTTCCCTTGTATAGCAAGCAGGCTACCGGCCCCCTATGGTGGGTGCAGCACTCACACCATCTCTGTGCCCTCCTCTTGCACAGCATGAGGGCTTTTACAATGTGAGGACCCTAGGCCCTGCTAAGTAGCTCCATTAAACTTCCAAACTTTGCATGTTGACATAGTGTGTCAGCCATTACAACTCTGAAGGTGACTGACCACTGTGCGTTTACCTACCAGGTCCCAAAACGTGACTAATCCTAACCCTAACCCTAACCCACAATTTTGTACACTGAATTGGTTTAAGGGATCACACTGAGAAAGTAACTTTAGTTCCGTGCTCCACTGTGAGCCTTGTCCAAGTGTCCTCCATTGAATCCATGCCTCTGTTCCCAGTGAGTCTTGTTGGACAATGCCCTTTGTGATGAAGGGAAACATTTTGCTATCTTCTCAGGCTAATAGCTATGCAAATGCCCTTGAAGAGATAGGACCTGCATATGTGGAAGACCCAAGGAGAATTGTCTCCAATCATCAAGTATCTTTGATATGTAATAAACATAATGAACCTCTGAAATAGTGATGAATAGGACATTTTCTTGATTCTTGAGTCCACATTAAATTGTACTGTTTAGAAAAGAACTTAAGCAACAATTTTAGCAAACCTAGATCTCAATCATTGGAGAGAATTCTTGCTTTTTCATAAAATATTTGTATTTAGACAGTAAATATATAAAATAACATGTAAGTAGTCTGATGTAGCATAGTGACCTACATTAGCAGTATTAGGTATCATGAAAAATTTCGCATGTAGGCACACATATTAGTATCTGTTTTCTAATAGTCTTGTTTTTTAATCTCTCAAAGTTGAATTATAGCAGAATAATTTCTTCTGTGGTCAAAAGCCAAATGTTTGTATATCTGATCGAATGTTTAGCTACCAACATACAGTTACAAATGTATCTGAGTTCATTTTCAACCTATAAGCAAATACAGTAGTAGTTTCCTAGAATGATTTCAGAGCTAAAGCATATTCAAATGAAGCTTTTCTTAGAAATAACTAAAATTCATATAAATGTGCAGTGCTGTGCATAACTTATTAATATACATTCTAAAAACAGTTTTATGTTTATAACTTTGGCCAATTTCTCCTAATATTTTGAAATTTTATTTCCCTCATTGTATCAGGTAATACCAAATATTCTTGATATTAATAAATTTGTGTTCATGTGCATCAGTGTTGGTAATATATTTTGGTTATGACTGTATAATTACTAAAAGCATCTTTAGCACTTTGTATTAAATCTCATTTTTTGTATTTGTAAAAGTATCTTATAAAGAATCATTAATAAATTACTCTGGAATCCTATAAAAATTCATGACCTTACATTCAAATAATAAAAAGCCTTTTCAAAGTGTTCTGTACTTGTAAACATCACTTGTTTAAAAAGCATTTTTTTCAGGAATGTATGTAGGCTTTTCAGGTAAAACCAGCCCTTTGGCATCTGTGTAATGAGACAAAGAGGTCACTGTTCTCTCGGGGACCTTGTCCTGCGACAAGAGAGAGCAGCTAGATTTTCAGGGAACAAAACAAAAAGACATGATTTGGCAGTGTTTGAGGGGGGAAAAAAGTAATTGTCTATATGAAAATTAGAGTAAAAGTCAGGCTCCTTGCCTGACCATGGTCCCGGGCTGTGGCCAGTCTTCAGGTGTGCATTGCCTTTTGTGACATTGTCTCCTTTGTCTTTTCACAGCTTCTGTTCACTGTAACCCTTTGCAGCAAAGTGAGAATACTAATCTGATCATAGCTGATCTGTGGTGGCCCTTGGTCCTCCCCAGAGGATCTAGATTTTTATTTATGTGTCATTCAAAAAAATTTAGAATTCTGGGTCCTGTATCTTGTTTGCCATTTTGTATCAAATAGCAATTCTTTTTTTAACCCATCCCTCATCAAATGTGTGCATTGCCCATCATAAACAAAACAAACCATCTTGTCATATAAGCCAGGGGGAGTTTTCTGAATTCCTGGCATGATTCAACAAGTAGTTAACAGAGCAGCTTAAATATATCCCACATAAAAATATAACATCTTCTTAATTAACTTTCCCATATGTATCAAAGCAAGGGCCCTGCATCTCAACTCTTTCATGTAAAAATCTGACAGATAGACTCTTCCTTCCTTTTACTGTAGTGCCCCCACCCCCTGAACTATAGCCACTGTTTTAACACAGCTGTTTCTTTTTTTTTTATTTTAAAGAGGGTAAAACCAAACAACATAAAACAGAATAAGACCAATCAAAATAAACCAGTATAAGTGATAAAGTACTTCAAAACCTTATGAAATCAGCAATAGTTACCATAATGTCTTTTGTTGTCTTCAAAATAGCTGGAGATACCTTCGGACTTAGTAAAAATCAAACAGAACAGAATAGAATGGAAACAATAAAAACAAAACAATGAATGCAATAAAGGACTTCCAAACAAGCCAATAGTAAATCCAAAATGGCTACCATCATATGTCTTGCTATCTTTTAAATAGCTGCTCCTGCCGTCAGACAATCAAACAAAACCAAAGAGAGTAAAACCCAACCCAACAAAACAATGAAAATGATATGGTTTCCAGGAAGGGATCACTTCCTGGTGAGGCCTGGTTCTCTCCCTCTTCAGTCCACGAATGGTGCTGACTCACCGAGAGGCTTGGGTCTGGCTGCCCCACTCTGGCAGCGGCCCACGTGGCACTGGTTTTCAGGGGGACCACCTCCTGGTGAGACCTGGTTCTTTCCCTCCCTGCGCAGCCATTTTATACTTCTTATTTCTCTGTAATAATTAGGAGGAGGAACACTAATGGCTCTCATGAGAGAGCGGGCTCTCTCTCTCTCTGTCTTCAGTAATATTCCACGTAGAAATACTAACATTGAAGTTTTTTAACTGACAAAACTGTTTATTATGTACAACATGATTGTTTGAAATATGCATACATTTTGGAATGGCTAAAGCAAGCTTATTGTCATATATGGTACATCAACTCTTATTCATGTTTTTAGATGACAATGCTTAGAACTACTCTTGGCAAATTTCAAGAATATAATGCTGTTATGAACTATAGTAGCCATGTTAAACAATAGGTCTTCTGAACTCATTTTTCCTGCTTGATAAACAGTAATCTTTAAAGCAGGTATGTACCTTTAAACCAGATATGCCTATAATATAGATATCATAATCTCTACCTTGAAGGAACCCGACAGAATACTTAGCAGTTGTGTAAAGGTGCCTTCATGGCATGATACTCCAATAACACTAACTTGATCAGATTTCCTAAGACTAAGTGCCCTGGGTAAACGTCTTTCATTGCACTACTTGGCAATAGTCAGAATGTCTTCCTTGTATCTTTCCCAGGTATTTCCAAAAGCAACCAAGAGACTGAAACTATGTACATACACTGCGGGAAACTTTATATTACCTCAAAATATGTTTCACTCTAGTTTTAAGTTAAAAATATATTTATCTACTTCATAATCCTTTTTAAAAATGAATTAGTCACATCGCTGATCATCTTGTTTTTATAAAGATCAAAAAAACCCTATAAAACCACAGAAGTTTATTCTAAGTTGTATCACATACTCCAACTAAATAAAAATCATATAATTATACCTTTTTTTTTCTTTCTTTTCCAGTACTAGAGATTGAATTCAGGGTCCCCACTATAGGCTATATCCCTACCCCATTTTAAGTTGTTTTGAAACAGATTCTAAGTTACTAAATTAGCCAAGCTGGGTTTTACTTACAATCTTCCTGTGTCAGGCCTCTCAAGAGTTCTGGGATTATAGGAATATGCCACTTTGCTCAGGTCAGGTAACTGAATTTTAAATATATAACACTATTATAATTAGTATATTTTCACTGTAGAAGAATAAAATAAATTTGGAAATTTTATAAATGAAAAAGATGTTTCATAGTGGAAAGGAAATTTAAAATAAAAAATTCAGATTTAAGATGTATAAGTGTATTGTTTTTCATTCAAACAGTTGAAAAACAGAATAGTGATTGCTATACTTTTTTTTCAATTCATACAGAAAATTTCTGAAATTTTGCAGAAAAATTAAGTGAGGGTTAACATATGTACGGTGCTTAAGGAAAATCTGATACTAGTATAAATTTTCAATAATGATGTTGGGTAGAAAGATACGATAATTTGCATGTGAGGGGATAAATGATAATTTCCTTTGATTACACCTAGATTTGGCTCAGAGTCACGGTTATAAACAAATGGTCCCACACACAGGACAATCTGTACCTCACTTTTTAAAGCACTCAGTACTCAAGTTTTCACTTTATCCAAAGCCTGGGTATGAAATTCCTGTCCCACTTGTCAATGTGTTTGCCCTGAACAAATGCAGGGCATTTCCACTAGCAAGTAGGAACTTTTCTCTCCCACTAGCAAGTAGCAAATTTCCTGTACATGAAAATTTTGTTATGCTTTCCCTGCATTGGTAGTGGATAAGACAATTTAAAGGAAACTGTCTAAAAAGTTACCCAAACTAAGTTTTGTACATTTGAATGTTATTATTTGTACAGGCTGCCTTAGAGAGAGAATGGCTAACTTTAGATTCCACTCGCTTCCCTTCACAAACATTGCTGCTCTCCAACCAGCTGCACCGGCCAAAGGTAACATGTCATGGAAACTTCTGTGAGCTCCGTCTTTGCTCATTTCTTAGGGTTATGCTACGCCGCAGCGATTAATAATACAATTTATTGACTTGAAAAACATAATTACTTTTAGAAGCCTTTGACTTCCTCCTCCTTCCCAGATGTAATATTTCATGTAACTTTTCTTTCATTTGTTCCTGATTTTGTTCTTTATTTTGGATTTCTTTCAACACTTTATTTCACAGTAGCAAAGAAAAAAAAAGAAAGAAAAAAGAAAGAAAATGATATGCTTCAGCTGCATATTTGGCAGTGGACTGAGCTCACGAGTTGACAGCACTTTAAAAAGACAAAAATATGCAATAAGAGGGCAGCAGCTGAAGATTCTCAGTCAGAGGTCAATGGGCTGCAATCTCTGTTATTTATTTGATAATCTTTGAAGTTTTTGTTTTCTGAGATTTTTAAGATCTTTGCAGTTAATCATTCTTGTATATAGTGTATGTGAGCTATTCCAAAATGTGTGTTCTTCACCATTGTAATGAAGGGTATGTTTATTCCAGAACTTTTAATTGATTAAAATGTTTACTGTTTAATGAGTCACTTATGAAGCTACATAGTAAGATGTACATAAAAACACAAATGCTAGCATGTTCTATCTTACTTAATATGTATTTTTTTTTTAAAAAGACCCTTGGAACCTTGAAATATGATGATACTTCACTTAACTTACCAAGCCATCCGGCTCAAGCATGGCTGTGTAATGAAAAAGAAAATTTGTTCTCATCAGAACACACACAATTAAATAGCAGGTAAGCTAACAGACTTTTCTTAGGTATCAGCCTGTGAATGGCAATAATATGATATTCCTCCCACAAGTAGTACAATTAAGAAAAATAAGTGTGAATTTACTTGTTTTGAAGATGCAATCATATTTAATGTTTAAAATCAAGCCTTTGAGATTTTACAGTAAGAAAGGTATGCAAGGTGCATTAAAACAACTACAAAACTTACATGTTGGTGAAATAATTAATTGTTGTAAGCAAGTGGATATTTACGGCTTTATAGGTAGAGATAACAAATGGAATAAAATTCCCAGTGTTGCATTACTTTTGCAAAAGGATTGAAATATGCTGTAAGTAATTGAAATGTAAACATTTTAAATTAATGACAGACTTTTATTACTTTTCAAGATAAAGTTTTCCTGTAACTTAAATGGATTTTGTTTCCAAGTTTGCAACAACATAAGCAGCTTTTAGCTTTAAATAGTGCTGATATACATGTGTTGATTCATTTAAAAGTCATCTATTTCCTTTGCCAGATCAGAAAATAGAACATTATCCTGGTCACCTGAGTCAAAAAACAGTAGAAAGAGTTTACTAAAATCTGAAAAAGAAGAAAAAATTTCAGAAGAATGGTATGTGGTCTATTTTACCCTAAAAAAATAAGAAATTAAAAGAGTTACAAGTGTCCAAGGCACATATTTTTTAGGATTCAAGAGTGCTTTTCTTTTGATTTTTAAGAAACTAACCATCTGCTTAAATTGCAAGTTTCATGAATTGAATAAAATCAATTTTGATGTGATATAATTCACATATGTGTATTTATATATCTGTATACATAACTAAATGTGGTCTGTATTTTTTGACTTATTAAATTTATCTTTTCACAGGGGTTTTAAGGATATTTCTACTGCTCAGCAAATGCTAAAAAGAGCACATAAAATGAAATCGAAGAAATTAAAGAAAAATTTAGGTGAGTAATTAAGGGTCTTTGACTAATAACTTTTTGACATATTGATAATGAATTCTTTTAATGTGTATGTTGCAAATTATATTTAGTAAAGACAGAAATGAATGCACAAATGAATATTTAAGGTAATGATTGAAAAAGTTGAGAAAATTATACTATTACTCTAAATGGTTTATTACACTTTTCAATGTTCTCTGTTATTTTTCCTCTATTCTTGTACAGTTTGCTGTTGACTATTCTATTGTGCACTAAGAATTATCATTTCATTTCTTTCTAAATTGATTCATTTTGGAAAATGTTGATTCTAAAGAAGACCTGCTTCATGTGTGTGCTTATTCCTTTGCATGATTTTAAATTGTTTGACTTTCAATAAACTATACATGTATCACCTTCATAGATTTTAGTTAAGAATATTTCACAACTTGATACATTGGAAAACAATAGTAATTCATGTATTTTATAATTTTGAAGAATTTAGGAAACATTCATAGGGGTCTTTTCTTCTATTTTCTTTGCTAAGCTACTCTTTGAATCACTTGTCTTTCTTTGGAAAACTAATTATTTTAATATAGTTACTTAATATGTGGAAGAGTTTAAGAATATGTGGACAAGAAATAGCAAGTTATCATTCTATATCTTTTTATCTAAAACCATTTAAAATTGCTTATGTAGTGCGTACTTTTCTCTCTCAGTTTTGTAAAGTCATGAACTCATAGACTCAATGTAAGTCTCTGGGCATTTTGAAAAACTGCATTTTTAAATCACAATATAAAGCTAGATTTACTCTGGAATTCTACTTCATATAAGTATACAAATAATATTCAAAAAATATTTTTATCCTTAATGATTTTTCTATTTATTATTTGAATGAGTAATTTAGCAGAATTCCATTCTTCTGAAAGCTTTTTATGCTTATTTCATCTTAAAAATAGAAATGAAAGTAACCAAAAGACTTTGATTTCCAAGGATTAACTGGTGTCTAGCAGTGCATGACTGCATAGCCATTGATAAGTTATTAGTGAGTCATTTTTATTGTCACAACTGTACAACTTTCTTTTCTTGTTACTAGTGACACCTTATGTCTTTGTGAGTAAATATAAGTGTTGTTCACTAAGAGTTTCTCAGATTTAAAATATTGAAATCTTGGCCATTTTTAAAGAAGCTATAAATAGATATTGTGCTTTTAAATTTATCTTTGCCAGCCGGGACTATAGCTCAGTGGTGCAGCATCTGCCTGGCAAGCACAAGGTCCTGAGTTTGATTCCTGGTACTAAATAAATAAACAAATCTTTGCCTCCTACAATCTTGTCTTGTAAAGTACTATTGCATCACCCAGGATCCTGGAACTGAAGGTTCTGTGGAGATTAGCACAGTGAAATATTAACTGCAAACCCTCACAATACAGAAACTCAACTATGAGGATGTCAAATCTAGAACAGTAAGACAGGGTAATTTGATAAACTCCTTCACTGTTGCAATGTATGTTTCTACCCATCTTGTGGAGTATCAAAAAACATACTTTGTTTTGAAAATGGTGAAACTTTCTGAAGCTCCTGTGGTAAGTTCATTGCCAAAATAGCAATTTAAGAACTGATTCAGCCAATGTTTAACCAATAATTATGTCCAATTTACATTCAAATTTTTTATATTACTTTTAGAAATACATTTATCATCCTTACAGTGATATCCTATAGTTAAAAGTGAAGAAAAGTTTATCTTTTCAAACTTACCATATGAAATTGACTTCATAAATATATAGGTCATGTTAATTCTTGTAACTAAAACTTTATTTTATGTTGGTTATATTTTTTGATACTTCTGTATAGTAAATATGTTTTAGCAAATGGTTCAATAAGCAATATATCCTGACATATAGATAATTGTAGCTTCACTGAGATAAAATCAGGCATAAAGTAAGCTTTTTTATCAGTCACAGGAGGGCATGTTAGGGTAACAAATAAAAATGAACAGCCAGTAATCCCACTCAACAGTTATGTTTTTAATTTTAAAACAGTGGTCATTAAGTATGCCCTGTTAGATAAAAATTCTGAATGGTCAATGAATAATTTTTGTGGAGATTACCCTAGTTATACAATTGTAGTCTAAATTGCGTTGTCATTACTGTGAGATTTTTGAATTTCTGTGTTACACTGTTGTTTTATCAAAATAACCTTAGATTAATAGAACAAAACAAATTTCAGTTGTGAATACTTCAGTCTAAAATTTAATCATCACTTTTATGTTCACCTTTATGTTTTCCTTTACTCTTTCTTCACAACGTATAAACAAATTAGAAATTTTAAGGAATAATTAAGGTGAAAAAGTGAAAAAAAAAAAGAAAATCAAGGAATCCTTTCCAGTTATATCATATTTATTTATTAGGTTGATGATATATCACATCACATTTATTTATTAGGACGATGATATAGCACGTATGTCATTTGTCTGTGGATAAATCATTTAAGACTCTGGGCCTGGAGTTTTCTTGGAGAAAAAAACCATTTTCCTCTAACTTTTTCTCAATTTTATAATTCATTCAGCTCGTGCTATGCCATTACTTCACCTGAATAAAACAATAGGCATTATTTTAAATTTTTATTCACTAATTTGGTAAACTTAGGTTTTAAATATTTATATTCAGTTCAAACATTTACTAGTGAGTTTTAAATCACTAATAAACCAGTAAAATGTAGTTTGTGTACATTTTTACCTAGCCAAGCTGCTGACTAGAAATTTTCCCACCACCAGAGGGCAGTATTGTCCATAAAACTGCTGACCGCAGCCCGCTAGCAGGGGAGTGGAAGGAAGGATGTCAGAGAACAGGAACTTAATCCAAGGGAACAAGCTGTATCTTATATTCTGGCAAAGCAGTGACTTTCAGATGCGCAGAGGATGGAAGTTTCAGATTCTAATTGCTGCAAGCAAAACTTTAGAACAAGTAGCTCAGTATCAAGTGTTGAATGTTTCTTTACACTTTATCTTTTATATATTTTTATTAATCCAAGAGTATGAACTATATTTTGTAAAAGATTAGAATGAAAGTAAGACAGAAGAGAGATGTGCAATTAATTTAAGAAAAAAGGATGTGATGGAAGCAGTTACAGAGAGAGAGAGGAAGAATATTGCTGAAGGAGTTAAATAATAAAGCAAAGAACTGAGGAAGTACGCAGGACTACTGGGGAGACTGTTGATGACTTCTGTTGGCACCCTGAAGCCATCTACATTAGAGAAGAGAGAAGGAGGAGCAGGAAAGGAAGAGGAATAATCGGAAGCCGCAGGATGAAGTCTAAACTTGTTAGGAGTTATCATGAGTTACTCAGTTTATGTTTGGATTACAGTTGTTGTTTTTCGCAGTAAGCAAGTAATTGCTTTTCCCTCCTGATTGACAGAAGCTTGAACCAATAATGACTGGTCTTGTTTTTGTGGGTTGTTTGTTTGTTTGTTTTTACTGTTCCCTTGTGTACGACAGTAATTTAAGAATTTAGTTAACTGCATTTGGGATTTAGCTGAAATGAAGGAAAGTCTAGCATTCAGTAATGCGGTGGAGAATAGCATGTGTAAAGTGAGAGTTGCAGGTTTATTGAAAACATGCAAGGTCAATAACCTAGGGGTAGTGACCAATCTTGGTAGCAAGGCCGAGATGAGCTGGATGAGGCAAAGGAGTGGGTGGTTGGTTTTGCTATGGAGCAGTCCTCAGAGAGGATGAGGTCTGAGTGGAGGAATTTTGGTGCAGAGGGGCTGGTAAAAAGTGTAATTACTAAGGACAAACTATACAAATATAATATGCCTTTCTAACATTTATCGCACTTAGGGGTATAAAATTTAAAATATGAGTAAAGAAATAAAAGAACACTGGATAGACATTCCATGAATAACTGTGAACTGATCGAACAACAAATTAAATACACATCACTAATATAATTTTGACAGTGTACATATATATGACTGTATTTTAGTTTCTTAATTTTCTGTTTCTGTTGGGCGATTTAAATGAGTTAATAATATGTCTTTTAAAATAGTAACTAATACAAAAATAGGTAATGCCAAATTTTTATATAAAAACTGAAAATAAAATAGGGAAATAAAATTCACATTTTAGAAGCTGAAAAGGGATTATAAGCATGATAAATACTGCTTATAAAAATTGCATTACTTAAATGAGATAATGGATATAAAGTGTCAAACACAGCTGAAGTATGTAATAGGAACTCAGTTTACTTACTTAGGGGGTCCTTGAAATACTTTGTAAAGGTGTATTTAAAAGCTGTTCCTGACACTGGACAAGCAGCTCTGAAAAATAAAAGTTTTTTTAAAAAGCAGAAAAAGACACCATGAACCATCTCTTGATGATCACAGAGGAGTAAACTTAGTGTACAAAAATGACTTTATAGTGCATTAAAGATGTGTCTTAACTGTGCCCTACAGCACCCTGATCTAGCTTTCTTGATAGGTTTTGTGTTGTTTCGTTTTTTAATACAATAATGCTGTCTTATTCACAGTGTTGTTTCTAGGAACTAGCAAAATCAAGTGAGTTTTCCCCCACAACTTAAATTATTGTTTCTTTCTTCTTACCATTATCCCTTTGCTATTTGAATTGTTTTAAATCGATTTAAGGTGATGCAATCAGAATGTTTTGAAATAAAAGGATATTTATTATATAGTGATCTTTATGAGCTCTTGGGGAATAAAATTATTTTATTGAATACATTGAGCTGGACAAGTCTTGTAAATATTTTATATGTATTAAATTATTTGATCTTGATAATAGTATGAGCAAAGTGCTATTTTCATCCCGGTTTTATATGTTAAGAAATTAAGTCATTGAGAGGTGACTATTGTGCCAGGGATTTAGCTTAGTGGCATAAACGCCCGCCTGGAAAGCATGAGGTTGTGAGTTTGATCCCTGGTACCACAAAAAAAAAAAAAAGTTGAGAGGTGACTATTTGCCAAAAAAAATGCCAAACAATTTATATCCATAGATTTATTTTTGTATGGTATATTGATTAAAAGCAATGCAATTATAGATTCATCTATTTCTTATATATCTCTTCTTATTTTATACAATGATGCATTGTTCAAAAATATAATGTTGGAAATATTGCCCTTGTTTATTATGTAATTATATTTCTACTAGATGCTATTTGTTAAGTGGTAACACTTATGTGGGCAAGAGATTTGATGCTTTGCACATTACTTTATTAATTCCCCCATAATACTTCAAAGTCAGTGTAATGTCTGATGGACAGAGGTGATGGCAAAAAGGGAGAATACTTTGTTCAAACTCATACAAATGATAAAATAGGAACATGAACCTAACTGGGTTCTGTACAATTGTTTTGTTATTGTTCAGAAAATATACAGCTGCAATATAACAGCCAGAACAGAAAGGAGCAGGATGGCTGCAAGGTATCGCAGCAGATTGTGAGATACCGCTGGGTGTCCCATGGAAATTTGTCTTTCCCAATGGAATAATACCGCTTTTAGACATATCAGTATTTCCAGTAAATGTTTTAGATGATTATATAATACTTACTTTATGAAATATATGTAATACTTTATGAAATTTATGTAAATATATGTAAGAAATATATGAAATATATGTAATGTAATATGTAATATGAAATATATGTAATACATGTAATATGTAATCTAGTAGACATAATTATTATCTTTATTGATAGTTCATATTGAATTAACATAGAAACATCTAACTATTGTAGCACCTTAGATTATATATACATATGAATGTATCCAAATATTGACTTGTATTTTTCCTAAACTTGAGAGGTATAGTATCTGTAAAACATGTAAATCATAAGTAGGAAGACTAAATTATTAGCTTGCTCATTCTGGAGAATAACTGCAAATGCTACTCATTTTGTTTCTCTAGTTTATATTCTTTTAAAAATATGATACAATTGCATTTAATTAAAATATATAATTGCTACTTATAACTTAAAATTTTTTTCTGTTTATCATATTCAATTCTATTACACTAGATATTCATCAAAGATTCTTAAATTCTCTTCCTTTTTAAAGCTAGATGTCATAAAGATACTAAGAAAACCTATACTACTCTGAGTTGCACTTTTATGTTACATGCATAACTCTCCTTTTTTTATTTCACCCCCTGGTACTTTAATCATTACCTTCTTTGCTTTTACTTCTTGAGCAAAAATTGAATGCAGCAGTACCAAATCCCAATTTCACGTTCTGTGCAAAAATTTATTACCAATAAAAAGTTAGAGTGCCCATTATTCGTAGTCATCTTATTTGTCAAGTTAATAGACTTTGATATTTCTGGCTTTAAAAATTATAGATAATTTATTCATCTTTGTCATGATACATTTGGGAAGAAGAAAAACTACTATTTCATGTAATAAGTGATTGAAAGTAATCTTTTTCTCTTTGCTCTCATCCCATTAGCTTTCTTATTTCTGTCTCCTTTATTTTCATATTCTAGAAAAGAAAAAGTAGTTATATGGTTTCTCCTGTAATATCTTCCACTTCCTTGTGCATTTATTGAAATTTTGCCTATTCTATAAAAATACCATTTAGAAAGGAGCTAAGATAATAAATGTAAAACATCTTCACAAATTAAGGTCATAAATAGAAAGTTCACACACAATTTTTTAAACATTATTAATATCTCTTTAAGTATTGGCTAGATGTTTAATCTTACAACCAAGAATATATGCACATAGTAATATTCTAAAGTTTGAAATAACACCATCAATTTCATAAAGCCCTAAAGAAGGGTATTCTTAATACTACCATAAAAGAAACATATGGTAAGATAAAAAAACGAATGGCCCAGAGCTGATCAACACTTTTGTCTTTCTCTTTTTATCTAGATCCTACTGTGCGTCTAGCATTATTCAAAAACAGTGAAAATAAAGTTTCTTTTACAAAATCATCAAACAATGTATATACCAGAAGAAATGATCACTCTGAAGGTATGGCTTAATAATGGATACAAAAAAAATAAGATGGAACATTGCATTCAAAATGCACATTAAATCTTCACTAACCCATAAAATACACAAATGAAAAATATGCGAAAAATATATGAATAAAAGTCAGAATATATACCTAAGTGTGGTGATGCACACATAGAAGCTGAGACAGGATTGCCATGAGTTTGAATCCCTCCTGGGCTACATAGTAAGTTCAAGGCCAGTCTAAATTACATAGTGAAAATCTGCCTTAAAAAAAAAGAATAAAAGTCAAATATAGCTGTTAGAGCTAAAATACTAATTGCATTGTATTGATACATTTATGTGGTAATTTAGCATTTGTATTCATGCTTATGGAAAATTTTAAATTCTCTGTATATTTTTGTGGAAGTTTCATAATGCTTTAGCACCACTGTTACAAATGTTATTTAAATTTTACAGTGACAGATAATATTAGCTTATATTAGTAGAAGTGGCCACATTTTAAAATGATATTTCAATAGGTGCACTTTGCTGGTAATATGTGAAATATGCAAAAGTTGCGTTAAACACTGTAAGTAATACTCTAGAATTTTAAATATTTTATAGTATTTAAAGGTTGCCCAATTCACTTTTATAGTGAAGGACTAGAATATCTAGGTGACAGATTATATTCCAAATTTTAACATTCCAAAGCTGTAGACTTGCTTTATTAAAGATATAAGTGCTATTTTGTGGCAAACATAACTGAAAATAAATTCTCCATTTCCTTTCTATTCATTATTAAAAGTTTTAAAGTTTTACCTATACTTTTAAATAGTAATTTCTAATTGAAAAAATGGAGTCAAATATATTTGAATGGAAATGAACTATTTAGGAATGTCAATATTTTATCCTCTGTAAATTTTAAATAAATCTTATTATTCTTTATAACATGATTGCAGAGAGATACATTTTTATTTGCCTTTCTGTTTATTTTTAGTTTATTTCAAACTAATGAAAAGTTTGGTAACCATTGAATTTATTCTTTTTTTAAAGAATAAAATTTTTTTAAAGAATGAAATTTTTTTATTCCTTATTCTTTAAAGAATAAAAAAAATGTGTAGGAACAGAATAGATGGAATCAAGAATTTTCTTTAATATCCATAGCAATAAACACTTATATATAGACAGATAAAGCATGTGTGCACCACATTACTGAAATTGTTAGATCAATAGGTAGTGGCATGCCACGGCTTGTTTTTCCATTCTATTTTTTCAATATTTAAAAATTTCCATAACATAACATTTTAAAACCTTGGACATGTCAAATCTCAGTATTATTTTAAAATATATATGAATTAATATTTTATAGAATTAAAGCATAGTGAAGGTTGGGTTTTAATCAAAATTTCTTGCCTTGTTACAATCTTAACTTCATCCTTTTAGTTTTTTAAAAAGAAGAGTAGAATTTCTGCTAAAATAAGTGATAATTTCACAGGTATTATCTGTTAAATAGGAACTTGCTACCTGTTAAATAACACTTAAGAAAGAAATGGCTAGGAAGAAATAAATTCGACATCTCAGAATTAGACAGAACTTTATCCTAACATTCCCTTTTCTATGAACTATGAAATTATGTTGCCTTCTAGAATAACACAATATGCATGCTTATATCTACTACATGGTGCGCTAACATAAAATATACTAAGACTAGTTCAAAATCATGATAAAGTGCTTGGAGAACATGGAACGTGTTTACATACACTTAGTGTTTTGTTTTCTCCTCCCTATGTGAAATTTTTTTTTACTCTTTTGCTTTGTCATCTTGTTTTGGTTTGACTCTTTTGCAAGCTCAAATGTAGTGGGCATTTCATTTACTTCATGGAATGAACTCCACGCTGATACCAGGTTTTGTAGTTACTCATAGTCACTTGAAGACTTTAAAAAAAGAAATAGACTTTGCAAAAACTGTTCTACATGGAAGTTCTTCGAATTAGTATGTTTGCTTTTACTTTTTTTTTTTTTTCTTAAGAGGAAAAGAGTGACGCGAGCTGATTTGCTGATTGGTGGAACACTTAACTGGGTTTGAGTAACTCACCTGGTAGGTTCTGGCTCCTTTTTGGATGTCAGGAGGACAGTTCCAAGTCAGCTGCCTAAAGAACCCCAGCTCCCCACCAGAGGGTGCTTTGGGAAACCAACTCTTTTGAAATATAAACGCACTGTTACAGAACATACTTTTTAGAATACAACTCAATGAATTTGAGTCACAAAACTGTCATCCTAATTTACACACAATTTTAGAATATTAAAAAGAACGTATGTTACCATGAGACTATTAGGGCATCTGACCCCCCAAATGGGAGTAAATCAAAGTTAATTTTTCTATGGGTTCTGATTAAATGACTTCATGTAGAATTGTATCATCATAGTGTCATGCCAGCATTTATATAAGTTCCTTATTTTTGTTGAAATGAGATCGCAGTATTGAGTATTGCTTTTCCATTCATTTTATAGTGGTATTTCATTAATTAGAAAAAAACACTAAGTTAAAATGCTTTCTTTCTCCACTGTGCAGTAGTGACCACATAATGCTCCTATGATTCTTGCCAATTGTACTAAAATTCTTCCATTTTTATTGTGCTCTTTTTCTGGATATTAATAGCAAGGCAAAAAATGGTGGCTATCTCTGTTGGTCAAGGATGGAAATATATTTAAGAAATATATGATATCATATAAAATATTAAGTAAGTAAAATCTGTGTATAACAAGGTATCATTCTATTTTTCCATGTTTGGAAGTGTGGAAAACTTTTAACCTTCAAGCTAGTCAACACTGAGGAATGTTTGACCACCCTTGGCCCCAGGGTAGCCTAATGCATGTGCCATGTGGCAGATACCAGTTCTTCTTGTAAGACTGAGAATTTCAACAGTTAACAGATTTAATTTTGGCTCTGTGTGTGTGTGTGCATGTGTGTGTTTATCGTAAGGTATATATCTTCTCTTACCATTGTTATCACCTGTAACTGGTTCTCCAATTTAAACAACTGAATTTGCCCTAACATTTCAAATATTTCCTTGTTTGTTGCCTAATTATCCTCTACCAAATTTCCTCTTTGTTCACGTGTTCACTTTGGAACCATGACATTGCTCTACCATATGTGTCACTAGACTACGGGTAAATATAGACTTTGTCTAACATAGTTCAAAGTTTATTACTTTCTTCATCTCATTGAATTACATTCTTAATGTCTAGAAGTATAAATAGCAAACCAAAGCATATACGTTTAAATGTTTATTGCGTACCACTTTACTGTTTTACTGTTCCTTTGCTCACCCACAATTCTTATAGTGAAATGTTTGCAATCTTGTTATTTAAAAATATATAATACATTACTATCAACTGTAGCGACTACTGTGCAGTTAATCTTAAAACCTGTTCCTCATGTCTATCTAAAAATCTGTGTCCTTTGATCAACAATTCCCCATTTTGCCTCTCTGTCTCAATTAGCCTCTATTAACCATCATCTCACAACTGCTATGAATTCAAATTTATTAGGTTCTGCATATGTGCAAGATGATTTTATTTTTTTCTCTCTATACCTTGATTAAGACTGCAGTTAAAGTACTCCAGTTTATTCATGTTGTTACAAATGACAAGAATTCCACCTTTTAAAAAGCCAAATCATAGTCTATTGTGTATATATGCTATATTTTCTTTATGCATTCATCTTTGGATGTCCAATTAAATTGTTCATATGTCTTGGCTATTGTGAATAATGCTTCACTGAAATGGATCTACAGATCTTTCCTTGACATTCTGATTTTCTTCTCTTTGGATGTAGCCGATATGGGGTTGCCAGGTCATATGATAGTTCTGTTTTTAGTCTCTGAGAGATTTCTCTGTTGTTCTGCACAGTGGCTTTTAGTAACTTTTATTCCTACCAACAGTGTACATCAATTTTTTTTCTCCATACAGTGGCCGATACTTATTTTATTCAGTCTTTTTGATCACAGCCATTCTAACTAGAGCGAATTGATATCTTATAATAGTTTTAAATTTTACTTCCTTGATGATAATGGTATTCAACTTTTCTTTTAAATGCATCTCAGCAATTTATATATCCCTTTTTAACACTAAATGAGTATTTAAGTCTTTTGTCTACTTATAATTGTGTTATTTGATTTTCTGCTAAATTGTTTGACTTTTTTGTGCATTTTGCATTTTAAGCTTTTAGGAGACACATGGTTTACGAATAATTTCTAACATTCTGTAGACTGTCTCATCATTTTCCTAATTGTGCTGTGGAAAACCTTTTTTATTCTATGTAATCCCATTTGTCTATTTTTGCTTTTGTTGCCTTTGTTTTCTTGGTCAATTACAGAAAAAGAAAGAAAAAAATCATGTGACTGACGAATGTCTTGGAGCTTTTCCCCTATTTTCTTTTAATGGTTTTATGGTTTTTCACTTAGTAAAGAAATTGTCCATTCTTCATTATATATTCTTGGAACTTTTCTCAAAAATCAACTTAGCATAAATCTATGGCTTAATTTCTGGATTTTCTCCCCTATTCCGTTGGTCTGGGTGTCTGTTTTATACTGTCCACAGTTACTTTAAAATGTATCTTTTCATCAAGGAATATTATGTTTCCAGCTTTGTTGTTTTGGCTCAGTATTGTTTAGCTAGTTGGGATCTTTTGTAGTCCTATACGAATTTAAGTTTTTTTCCATTTCTGTGAAAAATGACATTGGAACTTTGATGAGGATTGTATTGAATCTGTAGATTTCCTTGTTAATATGAACATATTAATAAAACTAATTTTTTAATCCTTAGGTGTGGGATGTTTTCCATTTATTCATTTATTTATGTTTTCTTCATTTTCTTTCATCAATGTTTTATACTTTTCAGTGTATATGTCTTTCACTTCTTTGATTAAATTTGTACTAATTTAAATTTTTGTTGATATGATAAGATTTTTTTTGGATAGCTCATTATTAATAAACAGAAACACTACTGATTTTGTATGTTGCATTTATATCATGAGTCTTTATTGAATTTGTTGATCACTTCTGAAAGGATTTTTGGTAAATCAGTTGGGGTTCTCTACATAAAAAGATTGTAATGGCAACAATTTCAGTTTTGCTTCTTTCTTTCCTTTTAGGATACCTCTCTTTTGTTTTTTGTCTTCCCTAATTGTCTGACCAGGACGACTGGTCCTATGTAATGGGAATGGACACCCTTGTCTTGTCCCTGTTTGTGGGAGAAAAGTAGTCAACTTTTTTTACCATTAAGAATGCGGCTTTGTCACATGTCTGTACTGTGGTACATTCCCTCCATACTTAGTCTGTCAAAGGTTGTATCATGACATGATGTTGAATTTTTTCCACGTTTTTTACACCTACTGAGATCATCTGACCTTTATACTTCTTTTTATTTGTATAGTTTTTCACATTTGTTGATTGATGTATGTTGAATCATCTTTGCAGTCCAGGGATAGATCCTGTGGTTCCACCAGATCCCGGTTTGACCCCTGGTTCCACCATTTATTAGCTCTGTGATCTTAGGGAAGTTAATTAGCTTTCCTTTCGGTACAGGTTTGCATCTATTAAATAGAGTAATACCAATACTGAACATAGTTTGGGGCATCTGGTAAGAATTTCATGACATTACGTTTAAAATGCTTGAAACACTCAAGTATATAGCAAGTGCTCCGAACTTGGAATAATTCCCTACACTCATTTTAAAGGTATGGCTGTATTTTTTTATTTATTAACAGTTTGTAGTATTTAATGTATTTCTTATTAACACCATGTTAACAGTCCTATTTAATTCTCAGAGTCAATCTTTTTAGAAAAGAAGAGGAAGTTATCATAACTGTCACCATTTTACAGGTGAGGAATCAATGATACTAACAGTTTGATAGGACTAGGAATTTAGCTCAGTGGCATAAGCGCCTGGCTGGTAAGTGTGAGGTCATGAGTTTGATCCCCAGTCCCCCACCAAAAAAAAGAGTTTGATAAGTGGTTTACCTAAGAACATACAGACAGGAAGTGACTGAAGGAAAATGAATGTAAGTTCTTATTAAAAGCAAAGCTAATAAAATCAAAACAAAATGTAAATGCTAAAAAACAATAATTACTAAGTAATCCTGAATTGTACACATATTAAAAACAAAGCATTTAAATAGGAGACTAGTAATTAAATTAGGTAAAACAAAATTCTAGGCAACTAATAATTAAGTTGGTATGCCTTTTTCCTTGATTTTATTAATATAAAACTGGTTTAGTTTTCAGATATAAAGAACCACACACACACACAGCCCAAAAAATGAACACTAATTTTTTTATTCATTGTTTTTATTTGCATATGAATGAAATGATTTTCCTATCCTTATCTACTGAAAATTTAAATTTCACTACTTCCAAGGCCAATGGCCAGAAGAAAATAGTTGAGCCAGTAAGATAGTTAAGGAAAAATAGTTAAGCCAGCAAGAAAATTTGGTCTGGCTTGACAACTTTTTCAGAAAGACAGTTTTAATTTTAGCTCCTCCATTCCCTGAGATGATTTTACTTGGTTTTAAAGTCAGGTTTTCTTAATTCCCAGTGTAGAGCTGTCATCACTAGCATGATTCCTATTTGTCCTCTTATAAAATTGAAGATTTACAGATACCATATGTTCTTATATGTCATAGTTGTTCAAATATTTTGTATTAAATTTTTGAGTATTACAGACATTAAAAACCTTTAATTTCTGTAATTTTTACTTCAGAGCATTTTAATCAAACCATCTTTTTGTGGTATTTTTTACGTTATGATTATAAGCATTTTCTTCTGCTTTCTCCCTTTTAATGACAGCTTAGAGCACAGAATCACATTATGTAGATTGTTTTAAAGTAGGTCTTCCATTTCTATGGTCGTATGTAGTACTTGCTAATAGTGTACCATGATTATATACTAAGATCTGGAGGAATAAATGCCAAAAGATGTGTACAGGCCAACAAAGACCATCTGAAAACACACTATTAAGAAGCAGTGCTCGTAGTCTTGCTTCCTCTAAATAAAGCTCAGTAATAGACATAGACATAAAGATATAAGATTGATTTATTCATATGTAGCTCAGTTTCCAATAGTCACTCTAGTTTGCCCTACTATTTCCTTTCTAAATTTTGAGCTTTGTGCATCTCCTGTTTCCCCACCACAGTGCCTGATAGATAATTGATGCTTAACAAATGTTACTTTAATAAATAAGTGAAAGTACCACCCTGCCTTTAAGTAGTTGCAAATATAGATGGAATTAAAATGTTTATATAATGTCTCCTAACATTCTGCTAACATTGTCAAACTGGGTTCACTGCACCCTGCATCCCAGCAAATCTGTTCCCTTTGGCTAATTCTTATCATCCCTTTGGCCCTCTTACCATTCTTATCATCTAATTCTTGTCATCTCAGGCATTCATTCTTTCAGAAGATTCTTTTGATTCTAGTCTGTAACACCATTCTCTGTGTTTCCACAGTACCCTAAATAAACCTTTATACATATATGATTTAATGGCCACCTAACTCTTGCCTCTTAACTTACCATAACCAATGAAATCCTAACAATAACATTTTTAAGTAAGAAGTAATACAGAGGCCTATTTTTCATGTGTTTGCAAATTACCCATGTTTGCACAGAATTAAAGATGAAGTAATAGGGAGTGAAGGAAGAGGATGGAGATTATCAATATATATAAATATATGTAAATATTATGTTTCACAAACATACCTATTCTGAAAAGCATAAAGGTGTAAGACCACTGTGAAAAGAAAAAATATCCTAGTAAAGTCTTATAATCAATTTTTGTATGGTTGTTTCATATTTCATGACTACTAGTGAGACAAGGAGCAGGAGAAAGAAAAAATAGCAAAAAAAAAAAATAGCATTGAAAAGTAGGTTGAGATTGAAGGCCCATAAAAAAATCAGGATCTGCATTTGCTAACTCTTTAATTTAAAAATTTAATTTGGTAGCTGGGCTGGTTGATTGATTGTGTCAACTTGAGACATTTAGAAGTTTAAATAAATGGGTTTAGCAATTCTACACCCAAGGGTGTAGAGGAAGACCCACCCTAGGGTGGCTCATCACCTGGAGGTGTAAAGGGGAAGGAGGAAGGACAAATGCATTCCATTCTTGGGAGAAGCTCCAGTCTTCCCCTTTGGTTGGACCTCGTCTCCTGGCTTCCAGTGTAGACTCTTCAGCCTTCCGACACAGACTCTTCAGCCTTCCATCGTAGAGCTTTCAGCCGTCTGTCGCAGACCCATCAGCCTGCTGGTGTGGACTTGCACGAGACGCTAAGATGAACTCCAGGCCTTGGATTGAGTCCTTCGGCCTCCAGTGTGTAGACGCCCTCTGCACGCTTCCTCATCCGACTCTGTGGCTGACCATCGTAAGCCAATCTTGTTGTTTCTTTTACATCTGTATATCTTGTGTTATATCTGTTCTCTCTAGTAAAACCCTGACTAATACAGATTTTGGTACCAGAATATTTAGAATCTTTCCATGGCTTCCAGTTTCCCTTTGAACAAAAGTTACACTCTAGCCAAGGCCTACCTGATCACAATTTTCAGGCTCTCTTTTATCCCTCAATTACAATAACTGTCTGTCTTTGCCGCTTATGTGCTTTGTCTCCCAGACTCTGCCCTCATTGTTTAGTTTTCACTTCAAGTCCAATGTAGCAGGCTTCCACTAAACTGTCTGAAACAGCCCTTTTCTGTCCGCTTCCTCTTTCTCCTATCACCTGCTTCATTTGTATCATTCCTCCACCATTGTTGTTTATTAATTCAAACTGTGTACTTGCTTATTATGCTTCCATTAGTAGAATGTAAGTACTATGAAAGGGGAACCAGGGCCATCTTTTTCATTATTTCATTTTCAGTAAACTGTAGAGTTAGTGCGAAGGGTAGAATCGGTACTCAATACATTTGAGAGAGAAAGAAAATAAATACCTGTTATATGCTTATAATTAAAATGGCCAGAATAGTTTCTAGGTGGCATCGCACCAGTAATAGATGACTTGGAAGCAACTTAAATTTTCTGTAGAAAGAACTCTGGTTAGGAAATTTGATGTAGTAATGCATAAAGCAAGTCATCATGTTTTAGAAAATGAATGAGGAGGATTCACAGACCGGCTAGGGTTAGAGGCTATTGTATTAGACATCTCTTTGCATCAGCTTTAAATGGTTTATGTTTTCTGTACTTCTACCTAATACAGCCATAGTAGATAACATATAGTCATATAAATATATAATACATAACTATATTTCTCTCTAATACAGCCATAGTAGATAATGTATAGTCTACCCTATGTGTATATTTACATGTATGCATGTGTACTCTATATGACATGTTTATAAAGTGTAATCAAAGGATAGTTGAATGTTCAAATTTAAAAAGATTACTACAATAAAAGTCACAGTGCAAGTAATCTCCCTCAAAGTACTCCATAAACATTTCAAACACATTTTTTCCAAAAATTTTGCCACATTCTGAAGCAGTTCTGAAAGTCCTTAAAAACACGATGAATATTGCTGCTAAGTGCCATTCACTGGAAATGCAGGCTGAAAAAACACTGTGATGTGTCCTCATCCACCTTATTTACCAGACCTGGAACCATTAAAATTCTAGCTCTTTCCAAAAGTCAAAATGCGCATGAATGGTAGGTGCAGCACAGCTATAGGCATGAAAGACAACTAACAACTGATAAACATGAGAAAAAGGAAATTCATACAGCTGAGAAGCTAAGACAAAGCTTTTGACAATGTTATGACTCTCAGTGAACTGGAATCAAACCTTTTATGACCACCAGATTCTGATTAGAAAAAGATAAATCTTTACTAGGAAGGCAGCTAAGTGGTAGAGTGCTTGCTTGAGGCCCTGAGTTCAATTCCAAACACCATCAAAGGAAAAGAAAAAAACCAAAACACTGTTTAAAAAAAAAGTCATTTTCATAATAAATTAACATTTTTCTAAACTTTAAATAATTGCTACAATTTTTCCTGCATAATATTTGGCACACAGTAAAAAATTGACATACAAGTACATAAGATAACTTTTCTGGGCCAGGGATTTAGCTCAGCAGCATAAGTGCCTGTGCCAACCATGAGGTTGTGAGTTCAATCCCTGGTACCAAACAACAACAACAACAACAAAATGTAACTTCCCTGACTATCGAAAGAAGCAATAGACAGTAGAAATAGTCAGTGAGAGCTTAGGCATTTGAGACCTTTTTTTTCTTCATAATAGAGACTTTAAAAGAGATACTGTTTTGTTGTTGTTTGTTTGTTTGTTTGTTTGAGACAAGGTCTCACTATGTAGTTCAGACTGGTCTTGAACTTACTATATTGCCCACACTGGCCTCTAACTCATGGCTATCTCCTGCATCAGCCTTGTGAGTGCTAGGATTACAGGCATGCACCACTACACCCAGCCTAAAAGAAATACTAATTTTGAAGATATAGAAGAATAAACTGAGAATTTCATCAGGATATTAACTCTATGAAGATGTGAATGGAAAGTCTGTAATTTAAAAGCAAAACTGAAATTAATATTTTAATAGATTGATTTGATTACAAATCAATCAAAACTTAAAAAAGCATTAGAGGACAAGAAGATCTGAAAGAAATGCCACAACAGAGCATGAAGAGACAAAGTACAGAAATAGAGAAATGAAAGAAATGCAACAAAAGTTCTGGTGCACAGGTAGATTCATGAAAGAGATGTGTGAGAGAGTCACATAGAAGTAACATTTGAAGAGTTAATGGTTGAGAATTTACCAAGGATAAATAATAATTTAACATTATGTATCCAAGACATTCTGTGATCGCAAAGAAAATATAAACAATAAAAACCACACCGTGGCACAACAGAGTAAAATTTCTAATAAACGAGGACAAAGTTAAAAACTTAGTAAGTTTCATTGGAAAAGATAAATTTTCTTGAAAGAAGCAATAATAATAAAGGTGACTTCTTAACAGAACAAACCAGAAGACAATTTGTATGTCATGGGATTGCCTTCCCCAAATTTTTTAGATCTTAGCCTCGCTTCCAATGTGATCATAGTTGCAGATACGTTCTTCAAAGAAATAATAAAATTAAATATCTTAATTACCTCCATAACTAAGGTTAATCACCAGAAAGGTAGAGCCCTTAATCCAAAAGAACTAATGTTCTATTAACAGACATGAGGAGTATGTTGATTTTGGTCATGACTTCCCGGGGTGACTAAAACAGCAATGGTGTATCTTCCCGGTGATAAAAGAATGTGTTCTCCCACAGTGTTCACATCCAGTAAAATGTTCTCTTTCACTAATGAAAGCAAAGTATTCATATCACTTATCTTCCTTTTGCTGCTTTTCTGGAAAAGGAAAGACAAGAAAGGAGGTATGTAGGCCCTTGATCCAATACTGTGCAGAGAATTTAGGAAGAATAGTGGCGCTGGAGAAATTTCATGCCGTCTCTGTCCTGCTCCCTGCAAGGAACTTTTCTGTTCACCTAAGTCAAGTACCCACGACTTGCCACCTAGGACATTTTCTACTTTTATAATTTAGCTAGAAATCCAACCAATGGCTCAGAGAATTTTTATAATAATGAACAAGTCGATCATCTTCAAGGATATTAGACTGCTGTCTTAAATTGCCTACATAAGATAAAGAAGCAGCGATGGATTTGGACTGGGGAATCTCAGCTTTGAATCATACATAGACACTCACTAGCTTTATGACTACTATTTTGATTGTCTCATTTGTAAAATTAGAACACTGATCTTTACTTCTTATGATATTTAAAAACGAAATGAGAATCTAAGGGTTTCAGATAAAAATGATGTATATAATTGTCACTAAAAATTCAGATTTATTTTTAAGATCTGTATGAGTAGGAATGTTAAGAGAGCTTTATATGTATAGGACTATTGGGAAGTACTAACAACCATAGAACTTTTGATACTGGAAATTAAATATATGAGTAATAGTAAGAAAGCACAAACTTAAATGAGCAACTATCTCAACATCAAAGTTTCAGGAATTGATGTTTAGGCCTCCACATGTGAAATGAAGAGAGTATTAAAATAAATAGGTTAACCTTACCCTAACAAAATGCATGAAACTAATGATTTAAATATAATGAAACAAAAAATCTCTGGACTCAGTGATCCCAGGGTTTTTTGGGATCCCTGACACCATTAAAGTTAAGAAGAGTAAGTATAGGCAGGCAAATAACTGCCTCGGCTTAGATAATCAGGTTTCCTTATGAGGTCATGTCGTCATAACAAAATCTCATAGAATGAATGTCTCAACAGAGATGGATTTCTAACAGTTTTATAAGCTGGAAAATCCCACGTCAAGTTTCTAGTGAATTCATTTCCCTGCGAGGGCTCTGTTTTACAGGTAGCTGCTTTCTTGCTTTGTCTTAACGTGGGTTTTCCTCCATGCAAGCTCTATGGTATGAAAGAGTGAGGGAGAGAGAACTATGTCCTCCTCTTCCTATGGGGCCACTAGTCCCACTATGAGAGGCCCATTTCTATGATCTATTCCAATGCAAACTACCTCCCTATATCCCCATTTCAAATACCATCTATGGGCTTCACAAAAGGGCTTGCTTCATTGGGACACAAACATTCATTTCATGAAATTATGCCTTCCTCCTTCAGGCAAGAATTTAAAAGGCTTTCTGAGTATTCTGCTCAAGGAAGAACCATCTAAATATTGGCATCAATTATTTCCAATATAGGACTCAGATCACTTTACATCAAAGCTCTCAAAAGGCTCAATCCACTTGTGTAGTTTTCCGTCAAGTTCGTAGACCTCTACTCTGAAAGGGAAGCACACAGATTATAGTGGTTAAACAGCCAAAGAAAACTTACAACATGAAATACAGAGAAAAATAACAAATATAATAATCAATGTGAAGGAAATGAACAATAACAATGAAAAAAATCTTTGAAAATACCATGAATATTTTCATAGAAGACAATTTTGTGTGCATAGAGTAAGAATGAGATGCTTTAATAAGAAAGAGGTCAGAAAACCAAAATATCTTTCTAGAAATAAAAACATGATAGCATAGGGGAAAAAATACTTCGCAGAGGATAAGGTGACAGAAGATAGAATGAAAGAAGTTTCTCAGAAAACATAGCAAAAATGGAAAGTGGTGGGAGACATAAAGTGTAAGCAAAAGGTGATTCAGAAAGGACAATGGCTATGGAAGGGATTATCAAAAAGCATTTCCAGAAATAAAAGAGAGTAGCTTCCAGATCAACAGGGGTCACTGAATTTAGGAAACTAAACCTATCTTTTGAGCACATCTTTGAGGAGTGTTTATAAAACCAAGCAATAGGAAATCTGACTGTCTGATATGCTCGAATGTACTGATAGGAGACACTGTATACTCTTTTTGAAGAAAGTGTTGGCATCAACTAGATATTTATATAA
Organism: Dolichotis patagonum; assembly: GCA_004027295.1. Classification (NCBI taxonomy): domain Eukaryota; kingdom Metazoa; phylum Chordata; class Mammalia; order Rodentia; family Caviidae; genus Dolichotis; species Dolichotis patagonum. Next base: position 15,180 of record PVJX010007869.1, on the reverse strand, counting down.
AAATAGTACATAAAAACATAGAAAAAGTACACTTCTAGCAGAAAATTTGAAGATTAACTGTAGCAACCCAGAAGACTAAATATAAAAAAATAAGTGAGTTTGAGAAAATAAAAATGCTACAAGAAAGAAAATATAATCTGTAACTCTTGCCCCCTTTTTTTGCTGGCAGCTGTGTATTTTACATTGAAATTAAGTAAATATATAAAACTGCAAGTTTTGCACAACAATACATTGATTTTGGTTTAGAGAGGACAAAAAGGAAGAAAATACGTAGACACTTAGCGTGGGGAGGGTGCTGTGATGCGCTCACTCAGCACCTGATGACCTAGTCCTTCACTTCGGGAAGACATGACGCTGTGGCTGTGGGGTCACCTTGGTACAGGGAAATTATCCGGTCTAGACACAAGAAGGGCATATCCTGACACCACTCCTGACAGATACCTAGGCTTGACTGTAACTTATTTTTCTTAACTTTGCGTAACATTATTTGTCATACCTAAAATGTTTTGTGTTTGCTTGTCTCATTTTGTTTTTTGTACCAGGAATCGAACTTAGGACCTCACGCTTGCCAGGCAGACACTGTGCCACTGAGCTGTATTCCTGGCCCTATGTTTGCTTGGTTTTGAAGAAGTCTTACATTCCTTTCACCTTTTCCTGCCTCTACTCCAGTGGCGGAGGAAAAAAAAAACTTATAATTATGAGGGAATTAGTTTAAATTCCATCCCAAACTTATGTAATTTTGGCTTAACTATTTAACCTTTCTAAACTTGATTCTTCCCATAATGGATACCATATATAATCATTAAGTAAATTGAATAAAAATATTTTAAATCCACTAGAATGAACCAGCCTTTTAAATTTGAGACCTGGACTTAATTCCTCACACCCCCCATATAGTCTACAAACATAGCTTTATTGAACATGCATCTTGAGCTTGATTTTATGTGAGAGAAAGAGGATACAGTGATGAATGAAATGCATGTATACCATGCTTAATGAAGTTCAGTATTTTGCAAAGAGGATAAGAAAAAAGAAAAAGAGTGAAGCAACTGATATTTACAACTACTGATATACCTGTGTAATAATATAAGTGAACAAAACTGTGGGGAAGAAACATAAAGGGGAGCATGGTATGAATGTGTTCCAGAGAGAGGAGGGGAAAAAGTGACACTTGAATGGTTTTAAAATTGAATAAAAATAGCAAAGTAAATGAAAAGCTCAGTAAAATGCACACTTCAGGTGAAGGCATGGGCATCCTGGAAGACTCAGAAACATGGGTATCTTGGGCCATTCAAGAAACTTGAAGTTTCCTCATATGGCCAGAGAATAAAGTCTGCCATAGGACTGGAGAACTTGACAGGGAATTGAGGAAATTTAGTTTGTACTTTTTATCTATGTTGAGAATTTGACTTTCTAGTCTCTGAGAAAAACAGCCTTGGTATGATATTAAACAAAAGATGAAGTGATTAGATTTTGTTTTTAAGTAATTATTCTGTAAGATATGGTATGAAGGACAAATAGGAAAAAAAAGCTAGGAGTCAATATGGTACGATTAGATACCCGGGATATAGCTCGGCTGCATGGTGCCCGCCTGGCAAACCTGAGGTCCTAAGTTAGAATTACAGTTCAAAATAATAATTATATATATAGTATGATAATAATATGGTATTATATATGGTATATATGGTATGGTATAATATATATGTATCTAATAGGGAAGTTATGAGGAGAAGTACAGTGAGCAGTGCTTGGTATGTGACAGAAAACTTTTTTTAATTTCCATTTTCATTCCACATTTCCCTGTAACTTTGTTTTCTTCCTTCTTGATAAGTGGCACCAAATTTCCTTTCATGAATAAAGGTTTTATCTTTGTTTTAGATGCTCCATTAGTCTACTTTTTATTGTTATAATAAAACACCTAAATCTGGTTACTTGTAAAGAGGTCTATATGAGTGCCAGTTTTGGAAGTTGAAGGTACGAGCTTTTGAAGTCCCATATGTTCAGCCTCTGGTGAGGACCTCATGGCAAATGGTACCACAGGGTGACAGTGAATGTCAAAGAAATCATATGGCAACACTCAAAGCCAAAGAGCCAGGAAAGATTGGCCTTACTCTTTTAAAACAACCCATTTTTGCAAAAACTAACTCATTCTGAGAGGCAGTGTTAATCCCTTCTGAGGGCAGTGTCCCCAGTGACCTGTCTGTCTCCCACTCTACCCCACCTTCTAAAGTTCCACCATCTCTTGCAGTGCCATATTGGGGATCCGGCTTCCAAAATAAGAACTGTTTCAAAGCACAACAGATGTTACTCTGCTTGATCTCAGGATGTTCTTTCATGACAATCCCATGTTTTCTTATCTCCTGCCTTTTGTTTCTTAAATTTCTATCTCCACGTCTTAAAAGACAGCATATGGATAAGCTGAATTTCTGCCATTACAAATGTGATTTTACCTCCTTGTCAAGCTTCTAACCCATCATCATCCTTTTTCCTGGGCAACATTCTTAGGCAGTCGAATCAATGTATGTATTCCTCATCTTCTGTTTTTCTTCATTTTGATTACTTCTGAAGGCATTCTTGAGCTTCCAGTTTTTTTTTTTTCAATTTACTTGAGACAGAGAACATAAGTATAAGCACATTTTAGAATCTTTAGCCTAGTAAGGGGAACTAACTAAAATTTATGAGCTGATGTGCAATTCTCTTATAAAGTTATGCAGCCTGTACCCTCTGGCCATTTTCACATCATTCAAATGAAACTACATTCAATTCACTAACCAATGTTATTGTTTTAATATTTTTATTAGTACATGTTCATAATACATAATGATGACATTCATTGTGCATGGTTGGTACATGTACATAATATGTCTGAATTTTTTTTACACCTCCTTTCACTGGACCTCTCTTCTCCTCCATCTCTTGATTCCCTTCACTTTTGCAAAAGATCCATCTTCCTCTATTATCTATTTATCTACTTCAATTATCTATCTTTTATCTTGCTCTTTGTTTATATTTCGTTTCTCATATAACAGAAAACACATGATATTTAAGCGTGTATGTCTAATGTATTGCACTTGGCATTTTGGTATCACGGTACATACATTTTCCTGCAGATGTCTCAAGTTTATCTTTCTTTGTGGCAGAGTGGTACTCCATTGCATATAAATACCACACTCTCTTTGCCTATTCATCCATTGATGTACATATAAGACATTTCCAAAGTTTAACTATTATAACTTGTTATAAACATGAATATACATATATCACTGTAAGAGCTGCCTGTAACTCTTTGGGGAAGATACATAGAAGTGGAATAGCTGGGTTGAGTGGACCTTCTAGTTTTAGGTTTTTGAGGAATCAACATATTGATTTCCATAGTGGTTGCACTAGTTTACATGCCCACCAAGAATACAGAAGAGTTCCTTTTTCCCTGCAGCCTCACCGACACATCTTATTTGATTTCTTGATGATACTCATTTTCTCAAGTCATGTGGAATTTCAGTGTTGATTTAATTAGCATTTTTCTGATGGCTATAGGAGTTGAACACTTTTCTATATATTTTTCAGGTCTCTAAACTAGACCCCTGCCAGGCTAGGAGAATAAATCTCTCCAAGCAGATCTGTTATTCACACCTGCGGGAGTACAGTGTTGAAAAGGAAGCCAGCAGCAGCCCTGCGCAATTCAACCAGCAGTCAGCTGCCCCACACAGCTGCAGAGAGCTGGTCCTGTGAAAAACCACAAGAGACCTGCTGTGCCTGCCACACACCCTGTACCCAACACCACCCTGGGTAATACCTATCCCTAGACCCTCCACTCAGAGACCTAGAATTTTTCACCTTCCTCAGCAATGCTCGCCACCTACCTAAACTCCCTGATAAAGCATGCTCCCACCCCTTGCTCGGGGTCAGAGATCTTTTTGCCCTTGTCCCAGCCTTACTCAGTCTGCAATAAACTCCTTACATGTTGCTCAAACTCTGCCTTTCTCGGTGACCTCCACTGTGCCTTGGTTTACACCAACAGTATTTATGGGTCATCCGTGCCTCCTCTTCTGAGAAGTGTCTGTTCATTTTGGTTGCCCATTTTTTGATTGGGTCCACATGCAGAAGACCAAATCTAGACCCATACCTCACACTGTGTACTAAACTAAAATCAAAATGGATCAAAGATTTAAAACAGACATAGTTAATCTGCTGGAAGACAGAATAGATAAAACTCTTAAACTCATAAGCATAGGCATAGGCATAGACAAGGACTTTCTAAACAGAACCCCAGTTACAAACATTAACAGCAAGAATCAATGAATGGGATCATATCAAATTAAAAAAAAACTTCTCCGAAGCAAAAGAAACAAAACAGTGAAGAGACAAACTGCAGAAAGGGAAAAAACTTTTACCATCTTTTCCTCAGACTGAGTACTAATGTCTAAAATATAAACAACTGAAATAAAATTAGATACTTACAATAAAGACCCAGTGTTAACTCTTAATTGCTAAGTTCTTATTTTCATCATTCTGTTTGCCTTTTCTGCAGTGTGTTATCACTCTCCTCAACATTTCTCTCCTCCCCTTGCCTCTTCTTTCTCACTCTCTTCTGGTTCTCTTTCCATTTTTCTGATGACATCTTTTAGGGCCTGTTCCTGTTCTGTAAACTTCAGAATTCTAGAGAATTTTGTCTCTGACCTTATTCTCTCAATATTTGTATTTATCCATAAAACAAATATTTACTTGGACATCATGTTAGATTTTTAGGGACTTATATATAGGGATACTATGATTTTAGAAAATGTTAAATAACATCCTTTGAATTCACTTGAAGAAATGCTCATAAAATAAGCAAAATCAAATATTATGAAAGTCCAAATCAAACCTATTTCCATGGCAAGAAGATCTCTAACTCATCTATTAAAATAGAACACCTAATATTCTTCTGTAATGCTTGCTTCCAGGAAATCACAACCAAATCTCCTATTTCTTTCTCCTTCTGATATTTTTCAGGTACTATAAAAGGTTTTACATTCATTCCACCTTGTGTAGGGGTTTGATTCTCTTTATTCTCAGGTTGTATTAGTGGTATCATTAGTCATTTGTAGAACTGCAAACATCAGAATAGCTTTTAATTTTATTCTCTCCTAGTTATAAGAACTACTCTTACATATCCCATTGTGTCTTCTTTAAAATACTGTGATAGTCACCCTTCTGAAATCCACGCTTCTCTTAGCCTTGCACATTCTGCCATCTGTATACCTACTTCAGTGCCTTTCTAACCCATATTTCTACATACAGGCCACTGCTGTTGAAATTCATGTACTGCTTGCTTCCTTTAGTACAAATTCCAAAGTTTTTAATTTTTAAGGTCCTTCACTTAGTTTCCAGTCTACTTTTCTAGCATCACTTTGTCACGTTCCTTGCCAGCCCTTGAAATATTCTCTAAATCTATTGAACTACTTCAGTATATCCTCAACTATAATGAATTATTTTTTTCATTCCAAAGTTTCCTTTTTACATATGTTTATGCTACTTCTTTTATTTGTAGTGCCCTTATCACCTTTCTAGTGCTGGACTAGATTCATGTATCTTTCATGAATCAGATAACATTTCATCTGTCAGTCATCCTTAAATATTCTCCCTCACCTCCCATAGGCTTTTGGGTATGTCTGTGTAACATTGTGCCATGTGTTATTTCCTTTTGAACTAACAGCTCTTCAAGGTCAAGAATCGAATCTTTGACATGCATCTGTTTTCTACAGTCTTCAGAATCTAGCAACAGTGTTATACTCTTCTTCACTAGACACTCAATGCATGTTTGTTGAATTCATGGATATTTCTGACTTTTGAAAAAAGATCTGTGGATTCTCAGTAACACTCTTCCTGCCCAATGCTATTACTCAAAGTCAGATATTGGCCTGTAACCAACTTAAACTTACAACTCATTCAAGGTTCACATTCAAACTGTAAGTTCTACTGTCTCAACCACCCCTGAGATCTATTTAGCAAACTTTGGTATTCGTTTAATGATTTCCCACTGAAGCTCAATCAGCTATGAGGTTGAAAAATCATTACAGACATGGTACCATCTCTTCATTTTAATTCATAGCTTTTGAAACAGTTACTGAAAGACTGGAGATAGATAATATTCTGTGTTCAATATATGTTTTTTATGTTTCTCAGAAAACTGAATAACTATATTTTTCTATGAAGATTTCACAGTACTTTAATAGAACTGTGAGATCCCATAAGTTTTTCCTAAAGCTTCGCTACCTTCTGCAATATTTTCATGACTGTTATTTTAATTTAAAAAATAAAAGTATGGAGCCAGATCATCTATACTTAAATCCTAACTCTACTTGTTGGTAATATGACTTTAATCATATCAATTTCATTTTTGTATGTTTCCTCACTTTTAAAATTGGCATAATGAAGATAAATGATGCATAGTCCACCAAATTTATCAAATGCGTCATTATATGTAAAATGCCAGACCATACCTATTGTATATTTAAAGTTCAGTACCTTTTGTCCATTACTATTACCCGGGACAGTATCCATTTGCAATAAAATTTGCTAAAATTTGGAATTTCACTATAGCACTTTGTTACATGTTAAATTTGAAAACATGGTGCGTGGGAGCTTTGGGCATTGAACTAATTCATTAGTATGTTTGGTCAATTATTTTTTATTGGAATGGAATTACAGGTGATGGAAAATCCAAATTTTGAGTGAATAGACAAAATGCAGATGCTGCTCAGTGATCCAATCTATTCTTAATTATATCGGGACAAATTTAATAAGTAGGTTTACCCCAGATCTTTTAAGGTGATGTCAATCAATCAATCAGTCACACTTCTGGCATTAACCTACCACCCCCAATTTATATGCTATCCCTTGTCGTTTCTTTTCTTTACCCTGGGTAAGGTCTTGAACTTAAGTAGCCCATTGAAGCATGAACTAAAGAAGAAATTGATATCTTTAAACATTCCAGTAATAAATCTAATTATGAAAATTAACTTAGTTTTTATCCTTCACTTAGAGATAAAATATTTTGATTCGGATCTTGATACATTTTATAAAGTTTGAGGACATATGGATTTTTTAAACACTTTTGAGGTGTTTGTCAATACTATAGGAAAATAAAATTATCCCTTGAAGTTTTCTAGAATATATCCTATGACTCTTTATACCAGTGACTGTAAATTGTATGAGACTTTTTCCTAGTTAAACAAAAAAGACTATATCAAAAAAGTATGTGAAAATTAGCTGAGTTCCTATTATAATTAACATTTAAAATTAATTTGAGAAGTTAAAATTCATTTACTTTGCAGTTAACATTTAATTATTGCCCAAGTGCTAAACTCAGTTGGAGATTTATCAGAGATGCCCCCTTTGAATGAATGACAAGCTTATACTTAAGTGGATTTATTTATGTTTGTGTCCGTGAATATACAGACTCACACTGTCTTTTAATCTTCAGTTTTTGTAATTCCCACTCTTAACATATGCACATGCACGTGTGTGTGTGTGAACATATTCATACTTCCATGTAAGGAAATTAGTTCTTATTCTTGGCATGCATTGTTGAAATGAAATTTTTACCTTAAATTACTTTTCTTGTTTATCAGGTTCTGTATTGGAACTAAGATTTTATATTAAATAGCCTTTAATTTTATGTGTTTTTTAAAATTTATTTGCTAATATAGGAAGGGAAACATTGAAATATATTATTGAGTGAACTCTTCTGTTGGTATCTATATTAGTATTTTACATATTTGAAGCATTTAAATATTTGAGAATAACTCAAACACTTATAATAAAAGTCTTATGCAGTTGGAATCCTAGGGTCCTAAGGCATTTGAATTTGTTGTCTAAAAATCTTTCCCTTTTGTGGTTTCTTTAGAAAAGCAAAAAAATTTTCATATTTCAAAATTACTAATATTCAAACCCCAAAAAGTCATCTAGTCTTCTCTGAGTTTAATAGTTTTACTTTGAACAAGATATAAAAACACCTGAATTATTTCTCTGCAATAAGTCTCACCTGTAGTAAGTAGAAAATGTTGAAGAATAGAAACAATGACAGGAGTCAATCTATTAGAAAATAGACCGTTTTCTATATTTTTATTTGACTATGAACTAAATTATGTGTACCGAGATTTAGATTATTTGAAACCCCCTACAAACTAAGCTTATGGAAACAGTAAGTGATGCTTCTAACACTGTGTTTTTTAATGCATCACAAGAATGCATTTCCCTAAAAGTGTAAGATCCCTATCTTGAGACGTGATGAAACACTTTAAAAGATTCTACAGCAGAGGCGAAACATCTCTCTTAAAATTCTAAATCATGTCGCTAATGGGAACTCACACAATAGAACCCTGCACGTTGCAATCTTTTCTCATTTTTAAGGGAACTGATGGCTCTCCACTAGCCCTTTAACATGTAAAATGAGTAAGTTACTTGTGTCCAGTACATCCAAAAGAGAGCCAGGATAAAATAAACATAAGGGCTTGGATATCTTGGAAAAAATCTGTCATGGGTTTGGGTTAATCATCTCCAGAAGAAATTCAACTTGATGCCTGAAATGTAAGACTTTTTGGAGAAAGCAGAAAGGCCCGAGGCAGTGTTGATCTGAGAGTGCTCTCCATGGGTCAGATCTGTTCTGCTGGCGGAGTGCAAACCCAGTTCACAACCGGGGCCTCTGAAAAGTTGTAAAAGACTGCAGGGGCCTTCCAGTGCACGCACTCCAGCTTTGGTTACATAGTTTTAATGGCCCGGTTTCTTATTATAAAATAAAACTTAAAAATAAAACCTGTGCCTAATTTTCCAACCTTCTGTCCATCAATGATAGGATTGCTGCTTCCAACCTTTGTGGAATGAAACATCAATTTCTTAAGTTTTAGCGATTATATAGGACACTATTTGTAAATATGTCAGACTTTTATTTGATGCAGTTTTCATAGTGTCCTATTCCTAGTTTTCTGGAAGTTTGAAAATGAATTATTTAAGCAATACTTTGGTTCTGTCGTCCCCTATTATTATTCATGCATGTTTAAAGTGTGAGTGTGTGCACATGCGTGTGCACGTGTGTGTGTGTGTACGTGCGTGTGTGTGCATTCTAACTATGAGCTCCTGTTTTTATAAAATTCCTGAGGCTACATGTTTTGGAGATGGGGAAAAGTGATCATTTTATTTATCAGTAATGACTTTGTACTTTGAAGAAACAGCTCAAATATTTACTTTCTTTGCTCCAACTTCCATGTTTTTCCTATTTCCATCATCAGAGACAGTATATTTACTTGATATAATATCAGGTGAACAGAAAAAGAAAAAAATAAGCTATCATAGGCCATCATGAGTACAGAAGTAATTATATGATTTTATTCTGTGTGACAATAAAATGTGCTGCTAAATTCCCATGGCAAGTTTTAAATTACTTTAGAAAAATAGCATAAAAATAAATTTTAGTTCCCTTTGTTTCTGCATCTAATTTTACTGCTCAGAACTGCCAAGCAACTTGAATTCAAATAAACTGGTAAATAATGTATCTGAATCTGTCCCAAAGACACTGACTTTTTAGACATACAAAGCTTCTACTCTGTAGTTTTATAATGTGTCTATAACTACAAACATTTTCAGGTGCTACTATCATATGGCCATAAGCTACTTCTTGTAAAGAAATTTCACCTTTAGACAAAGTTGAAGTCAATCATTTGAATGAATAGAGTCCTAAGTGCTGAAGCATTTCAAATCCTTTTTCATGTGACCACTCAGTGACCTGATAACTATTTCCTGTCCCTAAATAAGGTTGTGACCCAGGTCTTAGAGTGAGAAACTCAGATAATTTTAGAAACAAGTCAAATGCCATACAATTAGATAAGTAGAAAAGAGTTTGTCTAAAATTCTTTCTTTCAAAGTGAAATTATGTATCTTAAATGTTAAAAGAAAAAAATAAATGTATTACCTTTCACCTATCCATCATGTTTTAAAGTATTATTCATTGATTTTATTGCATTTTAGGATGACAAATTACCAGGTATTTCTAAAAAGATAAACTGGCAGTGGGATTACTCTGTCCATTTCATTAAGACAGTTGAGACTGTAACACAAGCTAAAAAGTATGTAACTATTGGCACTTGAATAGCTCCCGTAATACTTTGGAAACAAGTGGTGTCAAAAATTAACTTCACTTAGTATGTGTAAGTGTGTAAGTGTGCGTATGTACCTAGATGGGTGCAATCTTCTAATTAGTGTTTATAGATCTACAAAGTTGAAAGTCGTGAAAGAATAAAAATAATGTCTAAAACAAAATACACAATGTAGATTTCTGACAATAGGACAGAGGTGTTTCTCACACCTTACTGAGCTGTTAAAATACCTTTGGCAATTGGATTAAGGAAAGGAAGGCTCTTACAAGTGCATTTTGCTGATCTGAAAATGTAATTGACTATAGTTTGTTTTGATAATTTTTTTTGCTTTTCCATAACTTGGATGTGAAATATGTTATGAACGGTTAATTATTTTAATGAGGTCAAGAAGTGTTTCCTTAAACTAACAGCTTTAATGTTTAACATACGTTAGATACTTTCTTTCCTTGTATGGTTAATAAACTTATAGAATAAAATATGATAGAACTAAACTTAAAAGTATGATTTTTTAAAAAAGTAAATATTAAGAAAAGTCTGAAATTGACACTTAGCCTGAACTATTTAAGTTAAGCAATACACTTTTTACAAGGATTATATAATTTATCAGACAAAATAAATTCTCAATTTTGTTCTACCACATTCTAAGGAATGATTTTAAAATAAGCAACTAATTACTACAGAATTGTTTAAACAGTGAGAAACTCTTTCTTTAGATGCTGCGTTAGAGTATGATGTACCACATTACTCGTAAGGGTCATGTTTTTTCCTTGATAAGTAAGGTACTAACTAAACAGTCACAAAAAATAGAGAATTTCGTTTTATTTTCTTGAATGTTGAACTCTTTCCAGGTCATTCTTATGATTTTATAATTTGTGATATTGTATGTGTTTTATTTGGAACTATGTCATGGAATTATGTGTGTATGTATATATGAAATAAAAGGACTTTCAAAGTTGAAATATAAATTAATATAAAATGAATCATTCAACTGTTGATTTTCTTACTTCTCTGAGTTTATCTGCACAAATAGAATCCATAGTATGTATTCTTCTTCAAGCATTATCGGTAAAAGTGATTAATAGAAGTAAACATTTGTACTAAAAAAAAAATCTTGAAGTGCATATATTTGAATTGTAACCGTAATCAAAATAATAGTGTAACTAGAGGTGCTTTTGTGTTTGTTACTAAATTTAAAGACTTCTTTAAAATTCACCATAATGATTCATAAAATTTGTATTGTTCGTATGAACATTAAACCAACCTTGTACATTATAAATCTCATATAAATCTTAATGCAATTTTATTTCCTGCATATTTCGTTGTTTGATTTAAATGAATATTTCAGATACTTATCTGTATATACACTTTTCCCACATATGAACTCCTACTTGTAAATTTTACTTTTTTCAAAAGTAGCTTTCTTGACTTTAAGTACTTCTAAAAATTGTGTGCAATGACATATTGCATGTAATTGACAACATTTGAAGTTACTTAAATTGAATATAAAGTCCCTATTTATTTTCAGTATAATGCAATTCATACGCTAAAATCATTCATTCTAAATATTGAATATTGTCACCATGTCAATTTTTTTAAAAATTGAGGGCAAATAGTAAAACTATTTAAATAACAAGTTCATACATTTAAATAATTTGTTGTTGTCAGTGTTTAGGTCAGATAACAAAAATTCAGTAAGTATCTGCCTGATCGAAAGAATATTACAGTTGTAAGATTAAAAATTGTAAGGAATTAAGACTAGAAAACAGACTGTAGTACCAGGAAAAGAGCTCAGACTTTACCCACAGATGACCTCCAGGACCTGTTTGTTCAGATGATGGGCCTAAAAGTATACAGGGAATATTCCCATTCAATACAATTATTTACCACAAGCCTTGACCCCAGTGACTGTCATGAAGTTGATCTGAATTGGCCCATTCTCTGATATAATGACATTGCTTCTGTTGCCTCGATTGTGACCTCTGATTACGTGGTACCCTTAAGAGTTCTGTGTAATAAGCGTAACTCCTAGGTCTTAGTCAGGAAGGTTCATCTGCCTGCGTAGATTTGTCAGTCCCTTGGTTTGAATTACATGTGCTAAGTATTCTTCCATGTTATACTAGCATGCTATGTTGAGTATATACATTTCTCTAAGTACTTTCATAGTGCAATGTCACAATTGGTAAAAATATGCCAAAAAAATTCTAAATGAGAAGTCACTATAATTTATTCGTTCTTGGGACAAATACTCATTTATTTCCAAGCTTGGTACAATTTATAAGTTTATATTTTTGTTATCAATTTCTTGCTTATGTGCTTTTGCCTATATATCTATGCCTCAGAGATGTATGCCTAGGTTTTCATTATCCATCTCCTTAATCTTACCATCATATGTTTAGTATATGCAGGGAGATCACATGGCATAATTTAATGAGAATGGTGGTTAGAAAAAACAGATATAGAACTGGCAATGCAGATATAAAAGCGGAATACTGGATTGTTCCTGAATTCTTTTAAGTAGAGCATGGGGTAAAGATTGTTCTGTGCAAAGCAATCTGAAAAGAATAATCTACATCATTTTATTCATAGTTTAACTGAAAACTAACAGCAGGATCATTTGGGGAAATTTGTTTTTCAGTTATGTGTTTACATTTGATTTGATTATTTAAAGTAAAAAAAAATGATAAATGGGCACTAGAATTGGAAAGTTCATCATTTTCATGCTATGATTTAGTGGTCATCCATCAGTTTGATGGCTTTCAAACTTTATTTTAGCATTTGTTTTTCAAGTGAAATATTACTCAAAATGCAATGTAGTGTGTAACATTTTAAGCGTGTAACTGCTCTAATTTGGGAAGTAGGTCTCATCACTTTAATTCCCACAGCAGCCACAGGGTGCTTTTGCAAACCCTTCCATGCTCTCAGAAAGCACAGTTTAAAACCAGTGTAACTTACCAAAAACAGTCTCTTTTGTTGTGCTTTCATTGCACTCAGATCAGTGTAATTCCTACATCTTAATACACTGAACTCTCAGAATCTCCTCGCCTGTCCTTCCAAGCCTTCTGTTGAAACCTGCAGAGAAGCCTGTGTGAACCCACTACTCTTGCATTCTGCGCCCAGTAAAACCAGCATCACATGGGCGATATCAAGGTATGCTGTAAGCAGAAGTCATAACCAGACCCCCTTGGCCCATACCTGGGGCAGCTAGAGTACCTGGATGATTGAGCATGGTGAAATGAATCTCAGAAAACCAATTTCCCTAAAAGTGCTTCTTGAACATGAGTCATAGAGACCGTCTTCTTAAATGAAAGTCTGACACTTTTGTACACATGAGCCTGCCATGGAGGGGTTCTTGCTGACTCTGGAGATGCCCCCAGGGTGGCATCTTTCTATACCAGTATGAAAAAGTATTTGGTTTGTGTTTAAATGGTGTCGATCTCTTTAGCAGTCACATTTTCTTTGATCTCAACTTTACACGTGGTTCTTTCTTAGCCAAAATTTTTCTATTTTTTCTATCCTGTCCTTTATCCATGACTCTGTATACTTGTAATTCTGGCTAAAAGAAGCCAGCACTCCTAATACTACAGCCTGAATGTTGTGCCATCTTGAAATTTTCTCTGCCAGATAAGGCTACATTCTTCATCTCATTCTCCTGAAAAATCTCAGGACATAGGCAAAACACAGACAAATTCTCTGCTAGACTATAGCACACATGCCCTTTAATCTAATTTCCAATGGAGTCCTTGTTCCCAACTGAAACTTCCTGAGTCTGCTCTTCACTGTCTGAATTCCTATTACCACTGTGGTTTGAGCTCCAGCCACAATCACCCATCAAGCTCTGTTTACAGCATTATGGGACATCTCCAGCCTACTTTTCCAAACTTTCTCAGCTCTTCTGTACAGCTTCTGAGCCATGTGATCATTACAGTCACAGCAGCACAAACTTCACTGGCACCAGTTCTCTGTTAGCTTTCCTCCTTGTTAGACACAATAACGTGTACTCACAACTTAAAAGAGGAAAGGTTTAATTTTACTCATCTTTTGGGAATACTGAATACACAGTAATATTTGGCTCTAAGCAGGAACATTGTAGTAGAATGATGTGGAGGAGTAAAGCTGTTTAATCATGGCAGCTAGGGAGCAGAGGAACAAGCAGAGAGCAGTACTCAAATCTCCCTTCCATGACACACCAAGAAACTCTAATGATCATGCTCTACTAATCTGGTAGCTATTTCTTAATCCAATGGAGTTAACATATAAGGATAAACAGTCACTGGACACATTCAATATCAACATTCTCTATCTCTGACATTATTAATGGAATATAACTTCCAAAAATGTCTTTACAGATTGTAACTAAGCCTTTTTAAATGTTTTTAAAATGTTGTATGTGTTATTTCCATAATACAATCACTGAGGAAAATACAGAATGGAAAAAACAACAGAGGTAAAAGTACAGAAAAATATGAGTTAAAAAAGTAATTTGGAAAATTAAGAGAAATGTTGAAAGCAGAAATAAAAATAAAAGTATATGCTTTATGAGCATTAAAAAACATAGAAGTGTCAATACTACTCAGCCTGTTAAAGTTACTGTAAATTAGTAGAAAACTCAGACTTTACTGAGAATGCAACAGGTTAATATCTCAGGGACAATATATAAAAATTTCATTATGAGAGGATTTCTTTGGGAGCTGGAAGGAATATTTGGATGTAGAGATAAGATTGTAGCAAAAGGTACATTTATCTTTTAAGGACATATTATATGACTATAGTCATAAAAACAGTGATTTTTTATTAGCAAATGAATAAAATATGAGTTTGTAGATTAATAATTAAGGCAAAAATTAGTTTATATGTGAGTGAATAAGTTAAAAATTTAGCTTTTTTCCCACAAGTAATTGTTTACTCCAAAACCTTACATATAAAGTTATATGCCTATATTCTTTTCTCTGGTAGGAAGATTTTCTAAAAAGTGCATCCATTTTTCTACAAATGACTTAGTTTTTCTTCTTCATGGAAGAGTAGTAATCCATTGTATATAAATGCCACA